>JZKD02S1232458.1:190821-203287 GCA_000966675.3 Picea glauca
CTCCTCTTTCATTTATAAGTATTTTGAATGGATACTTTTCTTTGTGTTCAGGAAATCATACATAAAGACAAAGAAACTTCTAGAACTTGCAAAACTAGAGTTCAACATCTTTTAATCCTTACAAAATGGAGATTTAGACTGTCTCTTAAGGTGATGTTGTGTGTTTCATTGAGTATCTTCCTGAAGTCAATTTTAGTAGTAAAATAAAGTAAATTCCATTAAATTTGTATGTGTAGATGGTGGAAAGATTCAGGTTCACCTCATATGACCTTCACTCGACATCGTCATGTGGAATACTACACTTGGGCTTCTTTCATCATGTTTGAGCCTCACCATTTTGCATTCAGACTCGCATTTGCGAAAGTGAGTCATGTTATCATGATTCTCGACGATATGTATGACCTCTTTGGAACAGTTGATGAGGTCGAACTCTTCACAACAATAATTGAGAGGTGGTGTTGATCAATCCAAAGAATTTTTGAAGAATATCTATGTGCTTATCTTCTAACTGACTTGACCAATATTTGTTTCTATAATGACCAGATGGGATCCATCCGCGACAGATTGCCTTCCATAATATATGAAAGGAGTGTACATGATACTTTACGACACCATAAATGAAATGTATCAAGAGGTAGAGAAGGCTCAAGGAAGAGACACACTCGACTATGCTTGACAGGCTGTATGGACATTGACATTTCATGCAACAAATATTTCTTCTGACAACGATAAATTGGCCACTGGGTAGTGATTACTAAATTTTCTTGTGTGTGTAGTGGGGGGATTGTTTTGATTCGTATATGCAAGAAGCGACATCTTGGGCTCAAGTATTGCGATGCTCTGCATAGATACATCCAGACCGAAATGGAATTTCTGGACAACTCATCCTTGGGCGCAGCCTATCGATATGTTGTCAAAATTGAGCATAAGCTCAAACAAAAGACGTGACAATTTGGGCCTGGGAACCCCTCACAACAAAATCCAGGAAAGGGCGGCCCCAACCCACCGAAAAAAGGACAGAGAAAATATGGACAATATCAGGACAACCAGTACAAGCCACAAGCAAAGAAGGACACCGAAAAGGCAAAGAAAGATACCGAGAAGTGGCGCGACTTCCATAAGAGCCCTTGGCATAAAACTATTGATTGTCGCTTAAAGTAGTCACTGGTGGCCAAAGTGAAAGCCTCTGAATCAGATGTGGATTCTAACTCCGAGATAGAATCAGAAAGGGGAAGACGGACCATTGATGTAGAACCCAGTGCCACCGTTTCTACCACCAAGCTCTAGCCTAGTGAACTAGATGAGCCAGAAGAAGGAGAGTGCCTCTTCCATTCACATATGTGGGTAAAAGGAACCTCGTTGCACTTCATCATTGATAGTGGTAGCCAGAAGAACCTCATCTCAGAAAAGTTCATCAAGCGGCTAGCCCTGCCAACAACGTCGCACCCACAACCCTACACCATTGGATGGCTCCGCCAAGGAAGTGATCTCTGCATCAACCAAAAGTGCCAACTGTCGTACGACATTAAGCCCTTCAAAGACGAGGTATTGTGTGATGTTTCTCCTCTCAAAGTTTGTGATGTTCTTTTGGGCCAACCTTATTTATGGAAACGTCATGTTGTATATGAGTCTAGGCCTCATAGTGTTATTATTACTTTGAACAAGAAATTGTATAGGATACCCAAGGTAGTCCCACCTAGTGTTATTTCCTTGATCTCTTCTAAGCAATGCAGGAAGGTCATCTCTCAAACGAGGAAGTTTGTCTTCTTCATAATTTTCTCTCAGAATAAGCAAAAGATCGCAGCCACATCCGAGGTCTCTGTGGACAACCTCTCCACATAGCAGAAGAAAGTAGATAAGGTCGTGGAAGAATACTTAGATATCTTCTCCTCACCTACAAGGGTACCTCTGCACTACTAGGTCAAGCACCCCATTGATCTGACCCCCGACGCACCACTTCCCAATGGGCCATTCTATCATCCCTCTTTGTTAGAGAATAAGGAGATCAAGTGACAGATCCAAGAATTTCTCCACAAGGGGCACATCCACCCCAGCTCATCACCTTGCGAGAGCCTGATCATGTTGGTACAGAAGAAACATGGAACCTCGCGAATCTATATTGATTACTGGGCTCTGAATAAAATCACTGTCAGAAACTGGTACTTGATTCCCTGAATCGATGACCTCCTTGATTAACTCATGGTGGACAAATACTTCAGTAACATTGATATGAAGTCTGGCTACCACCAAGTTCTAATAGAACAGACAGATGTATGGAAGACCACCTTCAAGTCAAAGGAAGGACTTTTTGAATGGTTGGTCATGCCCTTTGGTTTGACAAATACTCCATCCACTTTCATGAGGATGATGGACGATATCATGTGACCATTTACCAATACTTTTGTAGTGGTCTATCTGGATGACATTCTAATTTACAACAAGACTTGGGTTGAACACTTGCAACATATTCAACAGGTTCTACACACCCTGCAACAACACAAGCTATACGCCAACCTGGAAAAATGCTCCTTCGGCATGGACATGGTCCATTACCTGAGCTACATCATTGATCAGCATGGCGTACATGTGGATCCAACCAAGATCCAAATCATCTGTGACTGGCCAGCCCCAACAACACTCACTGAGCTTCAGAGCTTCTTGGGACTTACTAATTTCTACCACAGGTTTGTGTTGGGTTTCTTCCATATTGCATGGGCCCTCAGCCAAATAAACAGGGGTGGCGGTAAGGAAATATTTTCGTGGGGTCGGTCCCAAAAAAAAGCGTTCGATGATTTTAAGCAGCGCTTATGCTCAGCCCCAATACTTTCACTACCAGACCTGAAATATCCCTTTGAGCTCAAGACAGAAGCTTGAGGCTATGCTGTGGGTGTCGTTCTCACTCAGCACGGCCACCCCCTGGCCTATCATAGTGAGACACTATCAGATACTATCCGTAAGCACCCTACTTACGAAAAAGAAATGTACTCCATTGTGCAAGCATGCCACCAGTGGAGACATTACATTCTTGGGAAGGAGATAGTCATCCACACTTATCATAAGCCACTATAGTTCATGCAGACATAGGGAAAATTGCATAATGACTGCCATAAAAAATGGTCCACATACTTGTAGCAATTCCACCTCAACATCAAGTATAAAACAGGAAGCACCAATAGCATCGTTGATTGCCTTAGAAAACTGCCAGTCGCGACACTCGCCATGTTGCTAGACTCTTGCGGCCATGAGACATCTAGATGGCCCCAACTCTATGAGGCAGACCCTGAGTTCACCACCACCTACCAAATGATGGGCGCAAATGCATTTGTCGATAATTTCCATCTTCAGGATGGGTTGTTGTGTCATATAGGCCATATATGTGTTCCATCAAGTGAGCGAGTGAAGCTGATATGGGAAGCCCACTACAGTCGGGTGGCAGGACACTTTGGTATTGAAAAGATAGTGGCAATTCTACAGAAACATTTCTACTGGCCAAAAATTTGACAACAGGTTGGCAAGTATATCAGGTCCTGCATTGCCTACGTTATTGCCAAATCGACCACTAAGAAACAGGGCATGTACACCCCTCTTCCTACTCCTGATAGGCCATGGGAATCCATCTCAATGGACTACATGTCAGGCCTCCCATCCACCAAGCGGGGAAATGACTGTGTTTTTGTGGTTGTTGATTGCTTTTATAAGATGGTGATTCTGGTTGCCTGCAAGAAGAGCATCACAATAGAGGCCACTGTCAATCTCTTCTTTGAACGAGTCTGGGTACATTTTGGAATCCCACAAACCATTGTCTCAGATCAGGATAGTCAATTTCTCAGCACATTTTGGTCAAGCCTCTGGTCACTACTGGACACCAAGCTCACCAAATCCACAGTCTTCCACACCCAGACAGATGGCCAAACCGAGGTTGTAAATCGAATGATTGTGCACATCCTTCGCATGTATAATTCAAAGCACCCTCACACATGGGATGAGAGCCTTCCCTATGTCCAACATAGGTACAACCAATCCTTGCATAGCTCAACCAGCCATAGCCCCTTTCAAGTGGGGTTGGGATTCTAACCATTGGGTCCCATAGATATTGCACTTCCCCTTGCGGTCACCTCCACTGACTGATCTCCTGCTCCAACTGAAGCTGACAAAGCCACCCGGTTCATTGAGCAGATCCAACACATTCGCCAACAGGTTTAGGATATCCTACAGAAGTCCAATGACAAGTACAAACAACGCCATGATCAACATCGGGTGCCTCATAAGTTTCAGGTGGGCGACAAAGTTTGGTTGCACTTGCAGAAAGAACGCCTTACAGGACCCCATCAAAAGCTTCGCCCATTTCATTATGGATTGTACACTATCACCAAGGTCATGGGGGATAATGATTTTGAGCTCAACATTCCTCCTTTCCTTGGCCTGCACCCAGTGTTCAATGTGGATCTCCTTCGCCCTTATTTCCCACCATTATTGGACACCACAGAAGTAGCAAAACATCTGACACCAACAGAGATCAACCTCAAATGCATACAACAAGAATATAATGATCATATTGTGGACAGACATATCAAGGGCACTCGACAACAAAGGATCTAGCTTTATTGAGTCGTCAAAGCAGGGCAACTTCTACACCAAGGCAAGTGGCTCACCCCGGGCCAAATTCAGCAAAAATTTCCTCATCTAATGGGGGACCTGAATGCGATGGATACCATTTCTTCCTAATAAGGGAGGATTGATCCAGATGGATATCGATGGCCACCCACCTTTTCCAACTGTCTCAAAACAGTTTTCTGACAATTTTGGCAATTTACTATGTTTAGCAGTTTTAACTTCTGGGGCCATTTTGAGGGCCTAAATGAAGGTTTTTCGGTACCGATATCCTCAATTATAATTAAAGGAATTATTGATCCACCAAAATGAATCTCCTCGATGATACCTTTCCAATGGGCTATCACACGCCTAAAATGGAGATCGTATGCAAAATTTACGACCCCGGGAAGTTGATGTACTAACTTACCCAAATGGGGCCCACACGACTTTTGGCGCTTCATCTCTTAGGGTTAGGTTTTTGGATGTGTAAGGTTTTTGGCATTCTTTCTTATTGTAAAATGGCCTTCAGATCCTCATTGTAACCTTCTTCTGGCGAATGCGCATAGCCGTCACATCTCTTCTCAGAGATAAGCCGCCACAATTCCAGCAAGCTTGTTTTCGCTGCATTTTACAGTTTCAACTTATTTTGTTATTGATTAGAAAATCAGTTTTACTGTATCTCTGTTATTTTTTGTTAAGTACCTGTTAATAATCAATACTCATTTTGTTCTTCTCATAAAATCCGGATCACTACCGGCCCTTTCGGCAACACCTGCGAAGAAGATGAAGTCTCACCCGAGGTAGAGGCAGGGGTGGTTGCAAGACTCAGGTGTTTGCAACCTTAGAAAGGACACAGATTTGTGATTATACAACTTACTAGAACACTTAGCACCGTTAGTTCCCCAAGATACATTCAATAACCAATTCTCTGATAAGATAGATCTTCGCAGCATTCACACTAATCTATAGTATTCAAGCACTTAGAAATAGTAGGCTAGATCAAATCTAGCAGATCGGCACTAAGCATATTCATACACATCATATCTAACATTCATACACATCTAGGAGCACAAAGCATAAACATATCTTCCTACAAATATGAAAGCACTTAGCAAAAGAAGAAGTAAACACATTGAATCAAAGAACAAAGCATCACACACAGATTTACATGCTTCACCCCCACCCTGGAGCTACGTCCACCAACTCTTCTTATTTATTATCTTGGTTAAGAAGTTACAACAAAGAGCCTCAACAATCCTCCCTCCGCACAAGACAAAAAATCTATGCAGCTCACTAGATCCTTCTTCCTTGCACTTCAGCACAAAGCCTTTCACAACCTCCTACAACAACTTGCACTTATCTCTGCAAGTCTCTTACAATCATGCACAGAGCATTTACAATCCACATCTGATCACACAGATCTAATTACTAGCATTAAGCCATCGACTCTCTTCTACCTTGCCTAGACATCTATTTATACATACAAAAGTGGGCCTCAGCATGGGTAAACCCACAGACCGACATCCTTTTTCCATTACATTAACCCAAACCTTAAAAAGGGGCCCAAAAGTGGACCGAGATCCTATGATCTCTGCTTCGTCTTGCACACTTCCTTTGATAGGGTTTCGAAGTCCCCAAAATGGTCAAATATGACCAAGTATCTCCCACAACTTGGTCAAGGGCCAACAGGCCCCCAACACTCACCTGTGACTCATCCCGAGTCACTCAGGTCTAATCAATTCTGCTTTGAACGCCTCGAGCTTGGCTTGAGATGCTTCGACCTGTTGCATTGCAACTTCTTCTTGCTCAACGAACTCCTATATGAGTGCGACATTCACCGACCCTTCTAGGTGTTTCTTTGCTGAATTCACAACCTGTTCCAGCTCTGTTCCTTGGTTCTCGATCTCTATAAATAGCTGACATGCCTTATCCTACAAAGGTTGAAGTTGTTGAGTTACTTCCATTACCTTGCTCTGGATTATATGGATCTGTTGTTGTGCTATTCGCTGCTTGGAAGACCGTTTCATTTTCTCTATGGGTGATAGGGTCTTCAGATGCACCTGTAGTTTTTTGGATTCATGCTTCGCCTCCTGGAGTTGCGACTCCAATTTGTGCAATTCAGGATTCTTGGTTAGGTTCTCATGTATTTGCGCATTATTGCTACTTAATTGTTTGCATTCCTCAGTGAGTGCTTTAATCCTTTCTATTGTGCCCCAGGAAGTCATTTCTCATTGGTTGCGCTCTTCTTGCAGGGTACTTGGTATGGTTTGAAGATCTAATTCTATGACTCTTTGTTGAATTTGTTGAATAACTTCAACAAGCTTCAACACTTGGCGTTCTAAGGGTTCTTCTGATTTCTACTCTAAGACGATCAAAGAGAAAAATGCTCTGCCGACTGCTTCTTCGATCTCGATTTTCTTTGCGAGCAACTGCTCCTTTTCTTTTTGAATCTTCGCTCTGTCTTCTTCTAATTTTTCTTGAAGAACGTTCCTCTCTTGTTGCGCAGCTTGGCGCTGCTCGATGATTTCCTCCTGTGCTTTCTTTAAGGCTTGGGTGGCCTCCATGGTTTCTTCCTGTGTTTTCCGAAGGCGTGCTTCGACTATGGCATCAATCTTGTGGAGTTAAAATGGTTCATCTCCCTCTTATGTTGTTCCTTCTGGCAAGGGCGCAGTGGAGATTGCGTGACTAGACCAAAGTGCCTGCTGCACTCCTTGGAGATCTCTCTCAATTCGGTTGAACATTTCCTATTTCTTGGCTTCCTTATTTTCTGTTATTTCTTCTATAGCCTCATTCATAGTGGCGAGGAGGAAACTTAATTCATCTGGGGTGAGCGTGTTCTTCATCTTGGTTACAGGGGTTCTAGGTTTCTTTCAGGATGAAGGTTTCATATGTGAAACCTTCCTTTTCTTAGATGATTCATCTTCATCTTCTGGCCTCTGTTCGACTTCTTCAACATTACCATCTTGCTCAGGTGTAATGGATGCGGTCCATACATATCTGTTGTCTATATCCTGTATTTCCTCATCTTTCTTCATCTTCATTGTTTTCTTCGTCTTACTGGGCCCAGGTGTATCCTGCACAGCTTCTGGGATGTTGATGCCAGAAAATTCTGTGGGGTTTGTGTTATTGGATAAATCCATAGGTGCGAACACTAACCGATCTCCCTAGATCCACCTGGATCTAGAATAAAGCAAGACAGAACATGACTCTTTCCCTAGACTTTGACCATTGAATTAAATAGGAGGCAAGAATTAAGAACATACCTTATTATCGCTTCCTATGGTCTTTGTTGCTCCAACTTTGCTCCAATGCTCTTGTGCAGTCAAGACCAAGACAACTCAAACCAATCGGAGTGAAGACAACTCAATCTATTCAACAGTCAATCTATGTATATGATCAAGGAATTATACAATAAAGTGGAAATAGATTTATGGGAAAGGGACATATTACTATATCATATTAATGGAAAGTAAAGATTACAACCTGAGCCTTGATGTCGCAAACTTCCTTTCTATGGCCCTTGGCTCCGACACACACACTTTCTCACTTGCATGAAGAAGATCAAAACCCTTATGATATCCTTGCTGGAGTTTCCTAGCCTATTGTTCAAGCTTCAATCCTTCACACAATCTTTCACCAATTCTCCAATAAATCTTTCTTAACCTTGTTTGCTTGACCTTTTCCATGAGAATTCCCTCAATATATAGGAGAGAATGAATTAGTTACTTGGATAAGAATGATCCCAAAATATCAGGGAATCTACTACTAGGATAACCATTCGAGTGCCATCTCATCCTTCTAGAAGATTCCTTTCTAGAAGCTTCTAGAATTCATCTTTTTCCTTACTTTAGAAAGAGTTCGCACCCTAGCAGTTCAACACAGTGTGAACTTCTCGCACCCTGGCTTAAGGAAGCCTGCGAGAATCATGCATTCTCGCAGGCAAATATACTAGCAGCCTACGAACCTCCTTCAAAAATGATATTTCTGGAAAGAGAAGAAAGTAACTTTTCTCAGGAGAAAGTTTCTATGAAGCGCCTGAGTACAACGTCATCAATACATCATCATGATGACCAAAATCATGGGTAACAGAATTTCCCCCAAAGTATGAGGTTGGAAACAGTGACAGCCGATAGACTTTGTAAGCTGCGTGTGTGTGTCGAGAACCAGGGGCACATCTAATCGGAAACCTGCGAGCAACCAAGCATCTGTAGCATATCATATATATCAATTCTGAGGTAGGAATTCCCATACTCAGATCACAGACTGATGATATTATAGACATGGGTCATGGTCACCAATCATACACTATGGATCCATGCTATCAAAATATAGCATAGCCACCGGAATACACTGTGGATCTATGCGAGAAATTTCAAATCAAGACGACATAGCCACGAGAAATACACAGTGGATCTATGTGTCACAAATGATACATACTCCATCGCAACCTGGATCTCAAAGATGATATCCAGGGTCTTTAATATCGTCACCCAAAGTACGAATCTAACCATGTGATTACATGTGTTGAAGTCGAACATGGTAGAAACCACTTGATTACCAGTCATTGATGAAGCCGTTAACAAGTGCGAGGGAAATCACCATTAATGTCAATGACTCCCAAGGTACCATAGTACAATCCATCGAGTGTGAATAAATGAGTTGAAGTTGAACATCCAATGGAATCTTTCGATCAGGGGTTAATGATGTAAACCCACTGTCGAAAGCGAGGAAACCTGCCATTGAGGCATGCAATCTCTAAGGTACCAAATAATTTCTAAGTCTTGATTCCAGATAATGAGCTGAAGTCAACGGAACAAAACTCGTCACAGGAGGGACTTGATGTATCCCTCATCAATGACACGAAATGAGTAACAGATTTTGAAATTGAAACAGAGTAGGACTTGGACACAGGGAAGGCCGACACGGAGAGAATGGATAACTGCAGATGGCTGACTCAATATAGGTTTCAGATGGACTTCTCTTGAACATATGAATGACACGACCACTGATTTGGCAGCATTGACTCAAAGATGATACAGGGAATGACCTTGTAGCAAATCGAATGAGAGACAAATGGATTTCCCAAACCAGCTTCAAATTATGAATAGGGGGTGTCATGTTCAAGAGCGACACTTACTGCCAATTAATACAAAAATGAAAACATATCCCTTTCCCAAATTTCCCCCCGCCATTTCTGGCGAGTACCTCTTTATTTTTACGCAAGCTTGAGGAGGATAACATATGCTTGTTGATGTAAGCTCATCCTTCGGACGAGTCCCTCGGAGTATGTTTAATGAACCCTAAGAAGGAGTGGTTCGGTCCCATCACGGGTCTGCCAATGTTTGTTTAATGAGTCCAGAGATAGAAAACTCGAGGGTTTTTCAAGATTATAGAGTTTGGAAAAACACTTAAAAGAGAATTCTCTTAGTTCATTTTTCGTAAAGTAGTCTGGACAAGACCGAAAAAGAGATAAATTATCGCTTACCAGACGCATACTTCAAATACTTTATCGAGCGTGAAAAATAGAAAGGTCGCTCGACAATCTTTTCATGTTTAGAGAGCCTGAAAAGAGCTTAAAGAAGACTCTAGGGGGTTCCTTTTTCGTATAACCTTTACGAGTCCGAAAAAGTGATAAAAGTATACTCGATTACATTCTCATTGATTTACGAGCACGAGAAAAAACAAAGACTAAGCTCGGGATTGTTTTTATTTTTACGCAAGCTTTAAAACAAAACAAAACTATGCTTGGGATAGATTTTAATTTTTACACAAGCTTAAAAACTAAACAAAACTATGCTTGGACCTGGTTTCATTTTTACACAAGCTTGAACAAGAGGGAACTATGCTTGAGGTAAGTGGTTTCATTTTTACACAAGATTGAACCATAGAAAACTATGCTTGCGACTTCCCAACGCATAACACATGGATGGTTGGTACTTAGCCCCCAGCTTAAGAAAATAGTAGCTCAACTTCAGCATGAAGAGGCTGAGGCAAATGCCCCCCAAGCTTCGTTTCATCCCATTGAAAAGGAGAATGAAATGAAGCTTCAAATACTAGATGAAGGACTTGACTCAAATAGAGAGGGGGAAAACTATTTCATTTTTTAACGAGCTTGAAATCATAAAATCATGCTCAAGGACCTCTGTTTCATTTTTTAACGAAGTTGACTTAGAGACGCAAAAACTATCCTCGGAACCTCTGTTTCATTTTTTAACGAGGTTTCCGCAGAGACGCAAAAACTATCCTCAAAATCTCTCTTCTTGATCATGGATTCCAAGAGGACAATGCTCCAGAATGACACCATGTCAAGGGACAAAACTCGGTCATGGCTTCCAAGAGGTCTTCACTAGAAGGAAGAAACACACTCTGGAAGCACACCATGTCAAGGGTTGCGATAGGAGTAAAGAGATCAGGCTCTAACAACCCTATCGAAGAGATCACCATGTCAGCTATTGGATCTAAGTCATCATAAGTTGAATCCATGGGTGACAACGCCACATAATTGACCTGTGACGGGGGCGATACCATCTGCATATAAGAACCATTCGGGGAGGCAATCCAGGTGGGATCAATGAATGAAAGTTGATCAACAGTCACAACCCGTCCATCGTGAGGGAAAGATATTACACGAAAAAGAGTACACACAATAGATTTCATGACATAGACATAATCTCGCCCAAGGAGTAAAGAAAAATCCAAGGGGTCTTGGACTACCATGACATCAATGAAGACAGTTTTCCCTCCCAAAGTTACAGGAAACTGAGGAAGGGTCCCTAAAGGTTGACTAGTTCGTCTGTTAAAAGCTAACAGATTCTACGTAACCGACACAAGTGGAGGATAACCCAAATCTTGCTAAGAAATAGAGGACAAAATACTAACAGACGAACCTTCATCTATCATTGTTTGGGGAACGTCCCGACCACAAACCTGTACTGTAATCTGGAAAGGACTGTAAGAGGGAAGACGAGGTCCAGTTAGCACACCCCAATCGAAATGGATGGTCTCATTACTTGGAGGGGGTCCTATGGGAGAAGGAGGAATACCCCTCGACACGGGAGATTCTGTATCAATGAGAAAAACATGTGCAGTATTGGGTTTACTCTCTAGCGCGAGAGTAGGATCGAATGATGATGAGTTCAGATCGACCATTTGAGTTTCATTCTCCAAGGAGAGAATGGGGTCGACAGGTGTAAATGGATCGATCGCTTGGGTGACACTCTCTAATGGGAGAGTGGGATCGACCAAGGGGGATCGAATCGACCTCTTTAGTTTCTCTCTCTGAGGGGAGAACGAGATTGACCGAGGATGGTATCGGATCAACCACTTTGTCAACTGGTTCAACTAAGGATGTGACCAGATTGACGACATGATCAACCGGATTGACTGGTGAAGGGGCCGGAGTGATCATTCCATCAACTACAGGTGGGTTGAGAGAAAGCTTGCGATAAGCGGCTGGAAGTTGAGGCTGTGAAACAGTCATGTCTTCCAGTAATTTCGAGGCTTCATCCATATGAGGGCAAAGGTGAGTGAGATGACTCCCTTTGCATAACATACACGGGAACTTAACTCTACTTTTCTTCTTCCCAATGGTATCGTGACTAGTTGACGGGGGCTTGTCAGCATGTTGTTCAGAGGCTAATGATGTGGGTTGGTGAGGATGTGTAGACCATGCTTCTATAATCTTGGATAGACCAGGGCATTCCTTAAGAAGATGGATACCCTTACAAAGCCTGCAAGGGTACTTGGGCTTACGGGTTTTTTGGGTGATCTTGACATCATCAACACTCCCAGCACGATTAATAGTAACTGGTTGTTTTCCAACATGTTTGACAGTGGTTGGAGGTTTGGATCCTTGCTTAATTTTCTTCTTCTT
>JZKD02S1232459.1:0-12378 GCA_000966675.3 Picea glauca
CTATGTTTGAGGGTTTAAGAGATTTTTTGCAGAGAGAGACTTGCACTGCAGAGTGGATAGGAAGGATGGAGATATATGCTATGTTGTATCTATTGTAACTGCAATGCACAATCCTGAGATGATTTCATGAAGAATAATATAGAATCCAATCGATGTGAACGTATCCCAAGGATTGGTGAACCCTGTTAAATCCTGTGTTTGAATGTGTCCTTTTATGTGGTTTCTCATGGATGTTTTGTTTATGGATGATTAGTATAGATCTATTTACTATATGATTGATGTGAAATAATAATAGATGTTTTAGTGAATGGTTTATGTTACAATCTTATTTATCATGGTGTTGCATAATAGAGTATATTAATTAATGAAAGGATATTAGATACAGAGTAGTGGACACAAGGTATATAAGTAATGGACATACTGATAGCCTCACATCCCCTCATCCTTTAAGAAAATTGGTTCATGAAGCCCAAATAGATACCTCAGGTGAGAATTCACCTTCATGTAGGTGATGCCAAAAGGTATGGTATCTAAAGGTTTTTGTTGGTTGAGTAACTTGAACCCAGGGTCTTATAACTACTCACCAACAAATGGTTCCATTGTTGGGACCAAAAATCTGTGATTGAGGGAATATTTTGGAGGCTGAATAAGAAAGAGATCGTCGAATAGTTAGAAGGGAAGGAGTGGTAATTTTCTAAAGAGAGAATATAAACTCTCGGATGATTGACAAACAATGGTTGCAAAGGTATGTGTATACAAAGCTTCATGAGATTTTCTTTCGTGAATTTCTGATTATTTTACTTGAATGGTTAAAATGTTTAGTGGAGAATACGAGAGGATATCGAGTTGCAGCATCAAAGAAATAGACCCCTTCTTTGGTAAGAAAATTGAATTATGTAAGTAATACTACTTATCACATAGTTTATTTTTGGTTAAATAACTTACTGATGGGTTATATTATAGAATTTACAATAGATTGTGCCCAGTTGTATAGTGTCAAAGAAACAAATTTCTTTAAGGGTCCACATGGAAGGCTTATGAAATCATTGGGTACATGGATACATATTTTTTTGTGTGACAAGTGTGTGATGACGATGGAATTTTATTTCTAAGGGGCTTCGCTCACATAGGGGAATTGGAGGCTGACTAGGAGATGGTCTGAAGGTAGGAAGGAATGAAGAAATAAATGAATAAGAAAGGGACGGATTGAGGATGTAGAGAAACAAATATGGAATATCAGAGGAAGAATACAAATTTGGGGTACTACAAAGTGGAATAAGATACAAGAGATTGAAGATTGGGGTTGGGAAAGGAGAGCAACACAGTGAGTATGAGAAGAGAGAAACATGTTGATATGGATTTATGAGCGGAACAAAATGAATAATAGACTAAATACAATAACACAAAGATATGAAGAACAACAATAGATATCAAGTGACCAATAACTTCTATTGAATAAATAAAATAGGTTGCAACTGTAAAAATGGAGAACTGAAAACAACTTGCTTGAATGGTGGTAGTTATCTCTTAGAAGAGTTGTGGATGCTACACACATACATATGAGAAGAATGCTTACAATGAGGCTCCATAGGAATTTTTAACATTACTCATTATTGCCAAAATCCTAGACATCCGAAATCCTAACCCTAGGAGATGAAACACCAGAATTTATGTTGTCCCCGATGGGTAAGTTGGTACCTCAAATTCCTGGGGTTGTAACTTTTGCATACGACCTCCATTTTAGGTGTGTGATAACCCATTGGAAAGGTGTTTTCTAGAAATACAATTTATTTTGACAAAATCTAACTACGTCTACAGTTTGACTATGGAAAGCCAAAAAAACATTGTTTAGGGCCCCAAAACGGCCCTGGAAGTACATAAATATGTACTGACATGAAAAATTCCAAAATAAGTCAGTTGGATTAGGTTGGCGACCACCAAACTCCACGTGGAAGCCTTGTCAAGAAGATCCAGTTGGAATAGGTGTGTGTCCATCAATATCCACCTAGATTAGTCCTCTCCCCTTAGGAACTAATGGTCTCCATTGCATTGAGTGCCCCCATCAGGTGAGGAAAATTATGTTGAATTTGGTTTTGAGTGAGCCACTTGCCTTGGTGCAGGAGTTGCCCTGCCTTGACAACCCAATAAAGTTTGATCCTCTGCTGGAGAGTTCCCTTGACATGTGTGTCTATTATCTGATCAATGTATTCATGTTCTATGAATTCATGGTGGAGCTCTATTGGTTTCAATTGTTCTATGATCTCCGAGGTGTCCAATAAAGGTGGAAACGATGGTCGAAAGAGGTCCACATTAAACAATGGGTGAAAACCAAGGAAAGGGGGAGTGTTGAGCTCAAAATAATTGTCACCCACAACCTTGGTGATAGTTTAAGGAATATAATAGAGTGGACATATCTTCTGATGGGGACCTAGATGGAGTTATTTCTACATATGTAACCAGACCTTGTCTCCCACCTGAAACTTGTGTGGTACTCGGTGTTGATCATGGTGTTGCTTGTACTTAGCATTGGCTTTCTGCAAAATCTCATGGACCTATTGGAGGATGTGGTGAATCTTCTAAATGAATCTGGTGGATTTTTTGACCTGATAATGAACATGGGAAGAATCTTCTTGTGTGGTTGCAAGAGGTAGTGCAACATCAATGGGACCCAAGAGTTGGAATCCCAGGCCCACCTGAAAGGGGATATGGCCATTGGAGCTATGGAGAGCCATGTTGTAGTTGTGTTGAACATAGGGAACACTCTCATCCCATGTACAAAGATTCTTAGAGTTATACATGCGCAGGATGTGCACAATCATCCTATTGACGACATTTGTTTGGCCATCGGTTTGAGGGTGGAAAAAAGTGGATTTAGTGGGCTTGGTGTTGAACAATGATCAGAGAATTGAGAAAAATGTGTTGAGGAACCTGATGTACTGATCATAGATGATGGTCTGTAGTATCCCAAAATGGATTCACACTCATTCGAAGAAGATATTGGCAGTATATTCTATCGTGATTCTCTTATTGCAGGCTATGAGAATGGCCATCCTCAAAAATTGATCAAACACCACAAATACGCAATCATTTCCTTGATTTGTGGACAGAAGGCCAGCCATGTAATCCATAGAGATGGATTCCCAAGGCCTCTCAAGAGTAGGAATATGGGTGTATAAGATTTTCTTCTTGATGGATAGCTTGGCAATGGAACAGGCAATGCAAGATCTGATATACTTGTTGACGTCCCATCGAAGTTTTTTCCAATAAAAATGTTTCTTTAGAATGAACACAATTTTATCCATGCCAAAATGTCCTTCATATGACTGTAGTGAGCCTCCTAAATTATCTTTGCACTCTCTCTTCCAAGAACGCATGATAAATTGCCTAGATGGCATAATAGTCCATCCTGAATGTGAAAATCGGTGACATTCACACATGTACCCAAGAGCTGATAGGCGGTGGAGAAGTCAGGATATCACTAATAAAGTTGGGGCCATTCATATTCCTCATGCCCATAGGAATGGATCATGGTGGTGATGGAAGACACCGGAGGTCGACTGAGGCAGTTAGCGACACGATTTTTTCTCCCTGTTTTATACTTGATGTTGAGATGGAACTATTGTAGGTATGTGGACCAATTTTGATGGCGGTAATTCTACAACTTCCCTTGTGTCTGTATGACCTATAAAGGCTTGTGATCAGTGTGTATTATTGTCTCCTTTCCCATAATATGATGTTTCCATTGATGACATGCTTGCACAATGGAACACATTTCCTTTTCCTAGGTGGGGTATTTTCAGATAGTGTATGAGAGTGTCTCACTATGGTATTCTATTGGATGACCATGCTAAGTCAGAACTACTCCTACAACATAGTCATATGGATCAGTCTCAATATCAAATGGTTGTTGCAGATCAAGTAAGGAGAGTATTGGAGATGAGCACAAATGATGCTTCATATCATCAAATTATTGTTGTTGTGCCTTACCCCATGCTATATTTTACATTCCACCACCCTTGGTCACTTGGCTGAGGGCCCATGCAATATGGGAGAATCCCAACATGAATCATCGATATAATTTGGCAAGTCCCAAGAATCTTCGAACCTCGGTTAGTGTGGTCGTGGCTGGCCAATCACAAATGAATTGGATCTTAGCTAGATCCACATATACCCCATGCTCATCAACAATGTATCCCAAGTATTGGACCCTATTCATGCCAAAGAATTCATTTTTCCAAGTTGGCATATAGCTTGTGCTACTGCAGAGTGCTCAAAACCTATTGAATATTATGCATGTGCTCCTCCCAAGTTTTGTTTAATATGAGGATGTCATCCAAATATACCACCACAAAAAATTTGGTGAAGGGTCTCAATACATCATCCATCAACCTCATGAAAGTGGCTTGTCCATTTGTCAAGGCAAAGGGAATGGCTAGCCATTTGAAGAGACCTTATTTAGATTTGAAAGTTGTCTTCCATACATCAATCGGTTCGATTGGAACCTGGTAGTCGCCATACTTTAGGTAAATATTTTTGAAGAAATTCCCCCCCTTAAGTTTGTCAAGAAGCTCATCAATTCATGGATTGGGTATTGATTCTTCATTTAAATTTTTTTAATTCTTTGTATTCAATGTAGATCCTGCAATTTCCATATTTATTCTTCACTAGTACAATCAAGCTTCCACAAGGGGAGGTGATGGGTTTTATGTGCCCATTTTGAATAAACTATTGTATCTGATGCTGGATTTCATCATTTTCCATAAATGAGAAACAATATACTAGTCCATTAGGCAGAGGCGCACCGAGGGTTAGATCAATTAGATGCTTGACTTGACAGTGCATCGGTACCCCGGTGGGTGAGGAGAAGATGTCTTTCTACTCTTCCACGATCCCATCCACTTGATTATTTTGAAAAGAGAGGCTATGTGTAGAGGAAACAGATGTGGTATATACCTTCTACTTATTTTGAGCATGGATCACAAAGAAGAGGAACTTCTCAGTCTATGAAATGACCTTACTGCATTGCTTAGCAAAGATTAAATAAATAGAGGTAGACGACGCTACCTCTGGTTTCATGTACAATTGTCTACCCAAATTAATAATAACACTGTGGGGTATAGACTCATACACAACATGTCACTTCCAAAAATATGGTTGTCCTAAAATAACATCACAAACTTCAAGAGGAGCAATATCAAACAATAACTCATCTTTGAAGGGATTGATGCCATAGGGAAGATGACATTGTTAGATGACGTGAATATTTATTCCTTGGCGAAGCCAGCCAATGGTGTAGGGTTGTGGGTGTGGTGTCATCGACAGGTCCAACTGCTTGATGAACTCTACTGAGATCAAGTTCTTTTGACTGCTACTATCAACAATGAAATGAAGTAGGTCCCCCTTTACTCACATCTATGACTGAAAGAGGAAGTCCTCTTCCTCTGTTTCTTCTAGTTCACTTGGTTTAAATTTTGTGGTAGTGAAAGTGGCACTAGGTTTGACATTGATAATCCACTTCCCTCCTATATTTGATTCAAAGTCAGAATATTCCTCTGACTCAGAATATTTTAACTCGACCACCAATGACTTCTTGGAGCGACATTATTCGGTGTTGTGCCAAGGGATTTTATGGTATTCACACCACTTTCCTATGTTCTTCTTTGAATTTATATTACCCTTATTTTTTTTTGGCTTCAAATGGTTGTCCTGAGAGTGGCCATCTTTGCTCTGTCCCTTTTTTTGTGTGTTGGGAACACCTTTTACCTGCTTCATCTTTGAGGAGTTTGTAGATCCAAAATCTTTCCTCTTCTGCTTAAATTTATGCTTGATCTTGACATCATATATATAAGTCTCACCTAATGATGGAATTTACATAAAATCCATTTCTATTTGAATGCATTTATGCATAAAACCATGATATTTTAGAACCAAATTCCTTTCACAGATTTTGATACCCAATTTGGTCTGCAGGGTATGGAAAATATTGGTGAAATGTGGTACTGTCTGGTCCCTTTCCTGACGCAACATGGTCCATCTTATGTATTGGTCCTCGCAGATTCTAGTAGGGTAGTATTGTTCTTTAATGGCATCCCTGAAGGAATCCCATGTGGGGGAGACTGACAATATTTCATATTTATCTATGGTCATTTTCTCAGAGCAATTATCCCACCAGTCCTTAACATGGGTGATGGATTTGAGGAGTGAAAAAGTAATATTTTCCCTGTCAGAAAAATGATGAACCGAAAAATACCCTTTGAGTAGATTCAACCATTTATCTACAACATTCACATTTATCAGTCCTTCAAATAATGGAATATCAAAATTTACTTGTACCTTGAAGGGGGTTGCATGGCTTCTTGATGAATATGCATCTCCTGTGGGCAATCGTCGAAGGATCTATGAAAAATTTCCCATCATTTTGTTCCTTTGTCATGCAAGGGATTCCTCAAGCAACATTTCAAAAGGATCTCCTGCTCCATCATATTTCTTCTCATCCCCCATGGTTTTTTGGGGGGCTTAGCATGATCGATCTTTCAAAGGATTGACTAGTTCGAGTCCCAACTTCTTGTACCCAGATTTTGTCAGGGACATGCACAAAGAAAAATATTTGAAGAGTAGACCACTTTGATAGCACTCATCCGGATTTATGAGCATAACGAAATGAATAACAAACTGAATACAATAACATAGAGATACGAAGAACAACAACAAATATCCAGTGAACAATAACATCTATTGAATAAATAAAATAGGTTGCAACTCTAAAACTCTAGAACTGAAAACAACTTTCTCAAATGGTGGTATCTATCTCTGAGNAATTTGGGGTACTACAAAGTGGAATAAGATACAAGAGATTGAAGATTGGGGTTGGGAAAGGAGAGCAACACAGTGAGTATGAGAAGAGAGAAACATGTTGATATGGATTTATGAGCGGAACAAAATGAATAATAGACTAAATACAATAACACAAAGATATGAAGAACAACAATAGATATCAAGTGACCAATAACTTCTATTGAATAAATAAAATAGGTTGCAACTGTAAAAATGGAGAACTGAAAACAACTTGCTTGAATGGTGGTAGTTATCTCTTAGAAGAGTTGTGGATGCTACACACATACATATGAGAAGAATGCTTACAATGAGGCTCCATAGGAATTTTTAACATTACTCATTATTGCCAAAATCCTAGACATCCGAAATCCTAACCCTAGGAGATGAAACACCAGAATTTATGTTGTCCCCGATGGGTAAGTTGGTACCTCAAATTCCTGGGGTTGTAACTTTTGCATACGACCTCCATTTTAGGTGTGTGATAACCCATTGGAAAGGTGTTTTCTAGAAATACAATTTATTTTGACAAAATCTAACTACGTCTACAGTTTGACTATGGAAAGCCAAAAAAACATTGTTTAGGGCCCCAAAACGGCCCTGGAAGTACATAAATATGTACTGACATGAAAAATTCCAAAATAAGTCAGTTGGATTAGGTTGGCGACCACCAAACTCCACGTGGAAGCCTTGTCAAGAAGATCCAGTTGGAATAGGTGTGTGTCCATCAATATCCACCTAGATTAGTCCTCTCCCCTTAGGAACTAATGGTCTCCATTGCATTGAGTGCCCCCATCAGGTGAGGAAAATTATGTTGAATTTGGTTTTGAGTGAGCCACTTGCCTTGGTGCAGGAGTTGCCCTGCCTTGACAACCCAATAAAGTTTGATCCTCTGCTGGAGAGTTCCCTTGACATGTGTGTCTATTATCTGATCAATGTATTCATGTTCTATGAATTCATGGTGGAGCTCTATTGGTTTCAATTGTTCTATGATCTCCGAGGTGTCCAATAAAGGTGGAAACGATGGTCGAAAGAGGTCCACATTAAACAATGGGTGAAAACCAAGGAAAGGGGGAGTGTTGAGCTCAAAATAATTGTCACCCACAACCTTGGTGATAGTTTAAGGAATATAATAGAGTGGACATATCTTCTGATGGGGACCTAGATGGAGTTATTTCTACATATGTAACCAGACCTTGTCTCCCACCTGAAACTTGTGTGGTACTCGGTGTTGATCATGGTGTTGCTTGTACTTAGCATTGGCTTTCTGCAAAATCTCATGGACCTATTGGAGGATGTGGTGAATCTTCTAAATGAATCTGGTGGATTTTTTGACCTGATAATGAACATGGGAAGAATCTTCTTGTGTGGTTGCAAGAGGTAGTGCAACATCAATGGGACCCAAGAGTTGGAATCCCAGGCCCACCTGAAAGGGGATATGGCCATTGGAGCTATGGAGAGCCATGTTGTAGTTGTGTTGAACATAGGGAACACTCTCATCCCATGTACAAAGATTCTTAGAGTTATACATGCGCAGGATGTGCACAATCATCCTATTGACGACATTTGTTTGGCCATCGGTTTGAGGGTGGAAAAAAGTGGATTTAGTGGGCTTGGTGTTGAACAATGATCAGAGAATTGAGAAAAATGTGTTGAGGAACCTGATGTACTGATCATAGATGATGGTCTGTAGTATCCCAAAATGGATTCACACTCATTCGAAGAAGATATTGGCAGTATATTCTATCGTGATTCTCTTATTGCAGGCTATGAGAATGGCCATCCTCAAAAATTGATCAAACACCACAAATACGCAATCATTTCCTTGATTTGTGGACAGAAGGCCAGCCATGTAATCCATAGAGATGGATTCCCAAGGCCTCTCAAGAGTAGGAATATGGGTGTATAAGATTTTCTTCTTGATGGATAGCTTGGCAATGGAACAGGCAATGCAAGATCTGATATACTTGTTGACGTCCCATCGAAGTTTTTTCCAATAAAAATGTTTCTTTAGAATGAACACAATTTTATCCATGCCAAAATGTCCTTCATATGACTGTAGTGAGCCTCCTAAATTATCTTTGCACTCTCTCTTCCAAGAACGCATGATAAATTGCCTAGATGGCATAATAGTCCATCCTGAATGTGAAAATCGGTGACATTCACACATGTACCCAAGAGCTGATAGGCGGTGGAGAAGTCAGGATATCACTAATAAAGTTGGGGCCATTCATATTCCTCATGCCCATAGGAATGGATCATGGTGGTGATGGAAGACACCGGAGGTCGACTGAGGCAGTTAGCGACACGATTTTTTCTCCCTGTTTTATACTTGATGTTGAGATGGAACTATTGTAGGTATGTGGACCAATTTTGATGGCGGTAATTCTACAACTTCCCTTGTGTCTGTATGACCTATAAAGGCTTGTGATCAGTGTGTATTATTGTCTCCTTTCCCATAATATGATGTTTCCATTGATGACATGCTTGCACAATGGAACACATTTCCTTTTCCTAGGTGGGGTATTTTCAGATAGTGTATGAGAGTGTCTCACTATGGTATTCTATTGGATGACCATGCTAAGTCAGAACTACTCCTACAACATAGTCATATGGATCAGTCTCAATATCAAATGGTTGTTGCAGATCAAGTAAGGAGAGTATTGGAGATGAGCACAAATGATGCTTCATATCATCAAATTATTGTTGTTGTGCCTTACCCCATGCTATATTTTACATTCCACCACCCTTGGTCACTTGGCTGAGGGCCCATGCAATATGGGAGAATCCCAACATGAATCATCGATATAATTTGGCAAGTCCCAAGAATCTTCGAAGCTCAGTTAGTGTGGTCGTGGCTGGCCAATCACAAATGAATTGGATCTTAGCTAGATCCACATATACCCCATGCTCATCAACAATGTATCCCAAGTATTGGACCCTATTCATGCCAAAGGATCATTTTTCCAAGTTGGCATATAGCTTGTGCTACTGCAGAGTGCTCAAAACCTATTGAATATTATGCATGTTCTCCTCCCAAGTTTTGTTTAATATGAGGATGTCATCCAAATATACCACCACAAAAATTTTGGTGAAGGGTCTCAATACATCATCCATCAACCTCATGAAAGTGGCTGGTCCATTTGTCAAGGCAAAGGGCATGGCTAGCCATTTGAAGAGACCTTATTTAGATTTGAAAGTTGTCTTCCATACATCAATCGGTTCGATTGGAACCTGGTAGTCGCCATACTTTAGGTAAATATTTTTGAAGAAATCCCCCCCCTTAAGTTTGTCAAGAAGCTCATCAATTCATGGATTGGGTATTGATTCTTCATTTAAATTTTTTTAATTCTTTGTATTCAATGTAGATCTTGCAAGTTCCATATTTATTCTTCACTAGTACAATCAAGCTTCCACAAGGGGAGGCGATGGGTTTTATGTGCCCATTTTGAATAAACTATTGTATCTGATGCTGGATTTCATCATTTTCCATAAATGAGAAACAATATACTGGTCCATTAGGCAGAGGCGCACCGAGGGTTAGATCAATTAGATGCTTGACTTGACAGTGCATCGGTACCCCGGTGGGTGAGGAGAAGATGTCTTTCTACTCTTCCATGATCCCATCCACTTGATTATTTTGAAAAGAGAGGCTATGTGTAGAGGAAACATATGTGGTATATACCTTCTACTTATTTTGAGCATGGATCACAAAGAAGAGGAACTTCTCAGTCTATGAAATGACCTTACTGCATTGCTTAGCAAAGATTAAATAAATAGAGGTAGACGACGCTACCTCTGGTTTCATGTACAATTGTCTACCCAAATTAATAATAACACTGTGGGGTATAGACTCATACACAACATGTCACTTCCAAAAATATGGTTGTCCTAAAATAACATCACAAACTTCAAGAGGAGCAATATCAAACAATAACTCATCTTTGAAGGGATTGATGCCATAGGGAAGATGACATTGTTAGATGACGTGAATATTTATTCCTTGGCGAAGCCAGCCAATGGTGTAGGGTTGTGGGTGTGGTGTCATCGACAGGTCCAACTGCTTGATGAACTCTACTGAGATCAAGTTCTTTTGACTGCTACTATCAACAATGAAATGAAGTAGGTCCCCCTTTACTCACATCTATGACTGAAAGAGGAAGTCCTCTTCCTCTGTTTCTTCTAGTTCACTTGGTTTAAATTTTGTGGTAGTGAAAGTGGCACTAGGTTTGACATTGATAATCCACTTCCCTCCTATATTTGATTCAAAGTCAGAATATTCCTCTGACTCAGAATATTTTAACTCGACCACCAATGACTTCTTGGAGCGACATTATTCGGTGTTGTGCCAAGGGATTTTATGGTATTCACACCACTTTCCTATGTTCTTCTTTGAATTTATATTACCCTTATTTTTTTTTGGCTTCAAATGGTTGTCCTGAGAGTGGCCATCTTTGCTCTGTCCCTTTTTTTGTGTGTTGGGAACACCTTTTACCTGCTTCATCTTTGAGGAGTTTGTAGATCCAAAATCTTTCCTCTTCTGCTTAAATTTATGCTTGATCTTGACATCATATATATAAGTCTCACCTAATGATGGAATTTACATAAAATCCATTTCTATTTGAATGCATTTATGCATAAAACCATGATATTTTAGAACCAAATTCCTTTCACAGATTTTGATACCCAATTTGGTCTGCAGGGTATGGAAAATATTGGTGAAATGTGGTACTGTCTGGTCCCTTTCCTGACGCAACATGGTCCATCTTATGTATTGGTCCTCGCAGATTCTAGTAGGGTAGTATTGTTCTTTAATGGCATCCCTGAAGGAATCCCATGTGGGGGAGACTGACAATATTTCATATTTATCTATGGTCATTTTCTCAGAGCAATTATCCCACCAGTCCTTAACATGGGTGATGGATTTGAGGAGTGAAAAAGTAATATTTTCCCTGTCAGAAAAATGATGAACCGAAAAATACCCTTTGAGTAGATTCAACCATTTATCTACAACATTCACATTTATCAGTCCTTCAAATAATGGAATATCAAAATTTACTTGTACCTTGAAGGGGGTTGCATGGCTTCTTGATGAATATGCATCTCCTGTGGGCAATCGTCGAAGGATCTATGAAAAATTTCCCATCATTTTGTTCCTTTGTCATGCAAGGGATTCCTCAAGCAACATTTCAAAAGGATCTCCTGCTCCATCATATTTCTTCTCATCCCCCATGGTTTTTTGGGGGGCTTAGCATGATCGATCTTTCAAAGGATTGACTAGTTCGAGTCCCAACTTCTTGTACCCAGATTTTGTCAGGGACATGCACAAAGAAAAATATTTGAAGAGTAGACCACTTTGATAGCACTCATCCGGATTTATGAGCATAACGAAATGAATAACAAACTGAATACAATAACATAGAGATACGAAGAACAACAACAAATATCCAGTGAACAATAACATCTATTGAATAAATAAAATAGGTTGCAACTCTAAAACTCTAGAACTGAAAACAACTTTCTCAAATGGTGGTATCTATCTCTGAG
>JZKD02S1232481.1:0-12378 GCA_000966675.3 Picea glauca
GTCATGCACTCTTGCATGAAACCACAAAGAATCCAAACCTGAAATTAAAGAATTCTCAGATAGGAAAATCTATCTATCCCTGCAAATGCATATCTAACATACATCTACAACATATTATCAACACATAAAGACATTCATTCATGAACTCACAAGCACGTGAACAACAACATGCAGGAAAAATTGTTATGATTGTATTTATATGAAATGCCTCTTTACAATGTGAGCTCGGACTGAAACAGAGTCACAGATACCTCTCTTCTCTAACCCATTCTTTCTATTTTTCTCTACCTTAACTTAAAAACAAAAGAAATATCCTTTTACAAAAGGGGGCTCCTCGAGCGCTTCCCTCCATCCTCACCAACTCTCATTAATTTACATTCAATTACATTGAATGGTTGTCTAGTCTGAATCAGATCTAGATCTCAGCCTTACAACGATTTAAGGGAAAACTTTATCTAAAGCCTGTGCACATGCATGGATTTTGGCTCTACTGGCCTTACAACATTTAATACAATTTCAAAATTTGAAAAACGAGAGGACTGCGCCTCTCTCCTTCCATTGAATCAACACTTTGATGTGTTGGTTGGATGGTGCTCGATGACATGGAGTGATGCTCTTGCATCAACAAGACTCCTTGGAACATGTACAAATGATGGAACAAAGTTCCTACTCATTCAGTGAAAGGCCGTACGTAGCCATAGAAAAACTTAGACCAAGCATCTGTAGATCCAATTGCCTACTCTTTACTTTGCCAAGGTCTATAGTGATACCTTAAGAGCGGAAGGGTCTATAAATATATAAAGTCCCAGGGAGTACCCTAACTACGATTAGAGGGGATTACCATGTTATGTTCAGGGCCAAGCACCCTTTGGTACATTGATTGGTAACAAATAGTAACAACAATTATCTCACTCACACTGGGGGGCTCCTTTAGACCTCACGTTGTGATGGGCTTATTTTTATTTCGGCATGATAAGGAATGATTAATTATCATTGATACCTTAACTGAGATCGTGGCTCACATTAGTAATTGATTCCATATTGTTTAGTGCATCATTTTCATGGACACGCTTTTAGGGGCCTTCATTATCGATTATGTTAGCTGGATCACACATTTCTCTTAGGTCTCGTGGGTGGGGAAGAAAACTCGATAGATTCATTTATGTAAGCTAGATGACTTATCGCTTTTTTGTAAGCTAGATAAAATATGTTTCCACTACCTTGTGGGTGGGGGGAGTCGTTGGAAAACACATTTCATCCGTATTGTATGGGTCTGGATAGTAGTGAGTTAGATAGCTTCTTTTTTGGATATGGTGGGGGTAGTAGTTAGTTCCATTGCTTGAGGATCCAATTTTGTACTTAAGTAACCAATATGCATGTTCTGACGCTATTCAAATGTGTACGAAAATGTTGTTGGGTAAAGTGCTCCATACACCCTTGCTTCTGTTGCTAGTGATTCTCAATTTATATACCCAGATCGAAATTCAATAGTGAAAGTACTGGTTGACCCACTATCAGTTTCAAAGGTGGAGGAGCAAGCAGTAGGACCTCGTTAAGTTTACCCCGTAGCTAAGACAGAGGCAGCCGGATCAACAGGTGAATTTGTACTCAGAAATGAACACTAAACTAATGTTAGTTCTATTACTGGTCTTGGATCAAACTCTGATGAGATTTTCTCACCTTAAACTGGTGGATGAACAAGAAAATTCTTCTTCGACCGGATCAAATGGAAAATAAAAAAATCCAATCCGAAATAAGCTCTCGATTTGTAACTGGAAATGGAACTGGGTAAACTACTTCTGGAACCGGATCCTAGCAATTTTTTGAGGTTACTTATGAATAGGTTCGGGTGATATCGGAACAAAGAGGTATGCAAGTAAGGATGTTGGGTGTGAGACTAAACAAGCTGGGTCAACAAATTTTGAAATTTCTTCTTTTACTCGGTAAACTGCGGTTTCTTCNGTCATGCACTCTTGCATGAAACCACAAAGAATCCAAACCTGAAATTAAAGAATTCTCAGATAGGAAAATCTATCTATCCCTGCAAATGCATATCTAACATACATCTACAACATATCATCAACACATAAAGACATTCATTCATGAACTCACAAGCACGTGAACAACAACATGCAGGAAAAATTGTTATGATTGTATTTATATCAAATGCCTCTTTACAATGTGAGCTCGGACTGAAACAGAGTCACAGATACCTCTCTTCTCTAACCTATTCTTTCTGTTTTTCTCTACCTTAACTTAAAAACAAAATAAATATCCTTTTACAAAAGGGGGCTCCTCGAGCGCTTCCCTCCATCCTCACCAACTCTCATTAATTTACATTCAATTACATTGAATGGCTGTCTAGTCCGAATCGGATCTAGATCTCAGCCTTACAACGATTTAAGGGAAAACTTTATCTAAAGCCTGTGCACATGCATGGATTTTGGCTCTACTGGCCTTAAAACATTTAATACAATTTCAAAATTTGAAAAACGAGAGGACTGCGCCTCTCTCCTTCCATTGAATCAACACTTTGATGTGTTGGTTGGATGGTGCTCGATGACATGGACTGATGCTCCTGCATCAACAAGACTCCTTGGAACATGTACAAATGATGGAACAAAGTTCCTACTCGTTCAGTGAAAGGCCGTACATAGCCGTAGAAAAACTTAGACCAAGCATCTGTAGATCCAATCGCCTACTCTTTACTTTGCCAAGGTCTATAGTGATACCTTAAGAGCGGAAGGGTCTATAAATATATAAAGTCCCAGGGAGTACCCTAACTACGATTAGAGGGGATTACCATGTTATGTTCAGGGCCAAGCACCCTTTGGTACATTGATTGGTAACAAATAGTAACAACAATTATCTCACTCACACTGGGGGGCTCCTTTAGACCTCACGTTGTGATGGGCTTATTTTTATTTCGGCATGATAAGGAATGATTAATTATCATTGATACCTTAACTGAGATCGTGGCTCACATTAGTAATTGATTCCATATTGTTTAGTGCATCATTTTCATGGACACGCTTTTAGGGGCCTTCATTATCGATTATGTTAGCTGGATCACACATTTCTCTTAGGTCTCGTGGGTGGGGAAGAAAACTCGATAGATTCATTTATGTAAGCTAGATGACTTATCGCTTTTTTGTAAGCTAGATAAAATATGTTTCCACTACCTTGTGGGTGGGGGGAGTCGTTGGAAAACACATTTCATCCGTATTGTATGGGTCTGGATAGTAGTGAGTTAGATAGCTTCTTTTTTGGATATGGTGGGGGTAGTAGTTAGTTCCATTGCTTGAGGATCCAATTTTGTACTTAAGTAACCAATATGCATGTTCTGACGCTATTCAAATGTGTACGAAAATGTTGTTGGGTAAAGTGCTCCATACACCCTTGCTTCTGTTGCTAGTGATTCTCAATTTATATACCCAGATCGAAATTCAATAGTGAAAGTACTGGTTGACCCACTATCAGTTTCAAAGGTGGAGGAGCAAGCAGTAGGACCTCGTTAAGTTTACCCCGTAGCTAAGACAGAGGCAGCCGGATCAACAGGTGAATTTGTACTCAGAAATGAACACTAAACTAATGTTAGTTCTATTACTGGTCTTGGATCAAACTCTGATGAGATTTTCTCACCTTAAACTGGTGGATGAACAAGAAAATTCTTCTTCGACCGGATCAAATGGAAAATAAAAAAATCCAATCCGAAATAAGCTCTCGATTTGTAACTGGAAATGGAACTGGGTAAACTACTTCTGGAACCGGATCCTAGCAATTTTTTGAGGTTACTTATGAATAGGTTCGGGTGATATCGGAACAAAGAGGTATGCAAGTAAGGATGTTGGGTGTGAGACTAAACAAGCTGGGTCAACAAATTTTGAAATTTCTTCTTTTACTCGGTAAACTGCGGTTTCTTCTGCATCTTCTAGCACTGAATCTGAAACTGTCTACGGGTATCAATCTTGAACCGGAAGCTATGCACGTGCCTCCACCTCTATTTATGCTTTCTTTGTTACTAGTGAAACTTGTTACTCTGCCTCGCGATCTTAAGTATTCATGTCCTCCACACGTATACTATTATCGCTGATGAGATTACCTCTCCTCCATTGTGATTTTATTGTCCGTTACGAGTGTGGCCTAACTGCCTTCTTCCAGGTAGTTCGTGCAACTTTCTTATTATAACTTTATTTTTTTCCATATGGGGTTTAGGAGTATTCATTATCCCTAATGGACTTGACACCTACAACATATGGTCTTTCCCCTCCCATTCTGTACCCTATAGGTTCCCATGTTGGAAGTGCACCCGGGATTCGCTTTGCATATGGAAAAATGGAAACGACTACTACTTCCACTACTCTTGCGATTGGTGATACTTTTTAGACTAGATCAACAGATTCCAGGTAAACTGGCTTTCAAATGTACTCTATATCCCCAGTAAACTACGCGATCTAGATATGGGGCTGTGACAGAGTTAAGGAATGTTGCCTCCCGATCTGGGTCTGGAATGGTTCCAATTGGATCATAAACTCTCACTAATAGCGCTTCTTCCTTTGTTGATGTTATTGCTTAAGCAACTACTCAAATGGATTCTTCCCATGCATTACCTTATTGAACATCTTCCCTACCACCTAGTTATACTTATGCTCTTGTAGCTATGAATAATTATTATCCTATTATGTGAGCTTTTGGATGGACCGGCTCGGACAAGGTTTTAACAAGGGATAGGAACGGGGATGCTCGTACTGGAGTAATAAGGAGTAATAAGGGATAGACATTGGTGATCATGGCGATACATTGTTAATGGTCAACTAGGGGCTATCTTTGGGCTGGTTGGTTCTGGCAGGCTTTGTATGAAACCAACTTTGATGACATTGATACAAGCATAATTTATGGTTTTTACGGTATGGATACGCCTGGGATGGTATCTACTATGAAGGCATAAATATTATAGCGATACATTATTATTATGACAACGATAATCAAGACTGACACATAGTGAATGGATGATGGGCGTATGGTAGGGTACCCATTGATAGCTTACAGATGAAAGGGGTTCAAATGGAAAAATGATATGGCGTGAAGGATGCGTACTATAGGGTTGTAAGATGGATAGATATTATTGTGTTAAGGATGCGTATGATGGGTATTTTTTCTGAATATGCGTATGGGGTTTGGATCAAATTTGTACACTAGCCGCCTATCCATTCGTATTATCCCTAATCCATACCATGCTATCTGACTGACCTATGCCTTGATCTCTATACACATAATTTCTTAGATTAGCCTAAGCGGGACCTATGATGTTCACTATCAAGCACTGATCAATCGCTATGTCATCACTACTTCGTTATCACTACAATCGCTATCTAATTGTTACATTATCACTACATTGTTACCTAACCAAGTGCATGTACCTACTGAACTACCTATGCTTCATTTATTCTGACCTTGGAAACCCTTGGCAATAATAACCTACTCAACTTCTCATGCACAATACGCAGCTCAACTCAATAGTGCATCCTCTATATATAATAATATGTAGTTCCCTCCTGGCCCTCCTCACCCTTATGGGTGAGAAATAAATAACCTACTGTCGAGAAAACAATCCTTTCCCCCTTCATGAGTAAGTAACTTGGACAAGCAATCCTTCCTTGCCTTAAATAAAGTTACCATCAACTCAGTAAATGGACAACTAATTTTTTCTCGATGGAATTGCCCCGGTCAAACCTTTGCGGAGCTCCTTCATGGTGAAAGAGTCTTTCCTCGTCTTTCCTCCACATAGGGTTGAAATCCTTTAATTGAGAAGGTCCTCTCCCTTTGGTCGAGCGTCTCCGCACGTCTATAAATCCTAAAAGGAACATATATTACATATATAAAAGGTGAAAGCATATGTGAAATGGAATGAGAAGAATAAGCCTTTGAATACGAAGAATATGGTTGGTGAAAATCTATGGTGGTTTTTCATATTTTAAGCCTATTGTATATAATATTTCAGGCTCGGTGTGCCTCATATTTAAATCCTATTGTTCCTCATATTTCTCTGTCAGGGAATTGACTTCTTATATTCCTTTATTTTCACACTTCAATTAGAAACATGGTTCCTTACCATGTTGCCCCTACATTCATATTCAAAGTTATCACTTCCTAGTGTTAGACCCAGGGACTTAGTGTACGATAATATTCTAAATTACATAATGGTGTGATTCAATTAATCATCATTGAAAAAGTGACCCTACAGACAGTCTTGAAGAGGTTCCTCTAGTAAGTACTTGACCTTAACGAAGTCTCCTTTCATTACCTTACGGGATACACTTATAGAAAAATAGATACTAGATTGATCGCTAGATCCTTCCCATATCCTTTACTTACCAGAAAGTCAACCTAACCTTGGAGTAAGGCAAGTATACCTTGGAGTAAGTCATAAGTGAGATAACATAGATAACTATTCGATAAGCTTAGATAACTAGTCGATAAGCTTCATCGATAAGCTAAGCAATTGGGAGATAAGAAAAGAGATAAGCTTCCTCGATAAGCTAAGAGGTGGTGTGGTCAAGCCAATACAAGAGTACATCACCAAGGTATGGAGAAAGGCCGCCATTGACTCGTAGATAATGGATAATGACTGCTCGATTGGTAAGTAAGTCTTTCTCATGACTCCTTTATTGGTGAGTAAGTCTTTCTAACTACTCTTTTACCAATTGATCTCTTCTTTCAAGCCCATCCAGAGACTAGATTCAAAATCATTATTGAGGAGGAGTGATAGAAATAGTTCTTATACGAAAAAGATATTTTCCCCCCTCATCAATAAGTAACTTGGACAAGCGACTGCGTTCCTTTATTTCTGAGAAAAATGCCTCTGAAAAAGAGGTCTACATAAACCTAGTTTACTTAGTTAGACAGAAATAACATAAGAAGGACTCACTAACGCAAGGCAATTCCTCACTAACATAAGTAATGAGGAAAGATCTCCTTCAAATAAAAATAAAATGATTAGACATAAATAGGAATTACTAGAGTGACCGATGGAAAAGGAATCAGAGTGATATCAAATGAATAATAAAAGATTAACTAAGACAAGCATATTTCGCATTTTGTGTCATTTTTCATTGAAAACGATCCTTTATTTGTTAGGGGCACTCCTTTATTTGTTAGGACAATGAACCCAAAAAGCTATTCTACATTGGGGGGTTAAAAAAAGGAAACGATATATACATATCTAAAGGTACGATGGTTCATGAACTGGGGTTTGAATCCCCAGATACCAAAGTGGAATGGGTTCTCGAGACCGACTAGGCAGTAACGAGTGATGAGATTTCCTCGGTAAAGAAAGCCCTAAAAGTGAGGATTCTAAGTCTTTCCTTATGTGCCTTAAATGGCCTTTTGAGTTTTTCTATGGAAATATATATATATAATATTGGTAAATAAGCTTCTTCTTTATACTTCCCGATTGAGGAGATAAGTATTAGAATGACTTCCTTATCGGGAAGGTAAATATGATAATGACTTCTTTCTCGGTAAGGTCAGTAGTAGAGCGACTCCCTTATTTATAAGGTAAGTATTAGAACGAATCTTTTCTAGATAAGGATTTTCCTTCCTCTTAAAGTCCAATCGATCAATCCATCATCTATTCGCTATCGCTCATGGGGAAATACCTTATTGTGCAGCCTCTCATGAGGAAGAGAGACCACAAAATCTATTCAATAGGAAGTAATTTCTTCTCGTTTGTTGTTTCAATGGGCATTCCCCTTCAAGGGATAAAAAGGGGAAAGAGCCTCCCAGCCTCAATAGGGCAGGAGGATCTTTCCCCTGGGTAGGTAACGCTAAGGAAAAGAGAAGGTGAAGCCTATTAATCAGTCAAATGGTAGGTTACAATGACGATTAAGAGGTTAAAATGAATTGTATTTCTTGTTGGTGCAATTACATATATAATATTCATGAGTATTTCCTCTCCCTTTGTTCAAGTGGCTCCGCACCTCTCCAAATATAGCCAAAAACACCCCGGAAATCCCTTCCCAATAAAGAGATCCTATCCATTAGCATAGTTTCACCCATACCTTTCCAGTAGTAACACCCCATAAATCCTGCCAGTCAATAAAAGAGATCCTGTAGCATAATTTCACCCACCCAAACCAGACAATAAATCCAGACCATCCAGTAAAGAATTCCCTTAGAGGAAGGTTTCATAGCACAAGTGATTAGCCTGCAAGCTCAGTTACTCTCGCTTTGAAGGGTAACTTCTCATTTCCTGCCCAGTCAAATCAAACTATCCTATCCTTTCATGTGAGAAAAGCGAACATGTAGCAGTGAGTTCAAGCCAGTCAACGCACATGTGAGCAAAGCAAACGTCTAGTAGGAGGGAAGTTGCTAGCCTCTATGAAGGGTAATATCTCATTTCCTACCCAGTAAATAAATCTATCCAATAATAACCTAGATCCTTATTGGTGTCGGTGTCGGTGTAGAGAAACTAAATACCTTTACATCTCAAACTACAAAGAATGGATGGATTCTCTATCTGTAGAGGGCCACATGGCTGGAATGAAGCTAGATCCTTATCAGTAGGACCACTCTTAGAACTATTGTAATTACGAGCTCGAGTCTGAATATTCACTTCTTGGACACACATGTAAACGTGGGAATTCTTGATTTTTCCCCCTTGTGGGGGATTTCCCTGTGTGCCCCCCTACGGAGGTGGACGGTTCATCGAAATCGTTTGTGGCTGCTGTGGGGGGAAAGGATTCGTTAGGATGACGGGTTGTTGTTGGGATCCCTGCTAGGCTAATTATCAATGAATATCATCCATCTCGGGACACTGGTGAGTAGGATGGTCTCCAATATCAATCTTGCAAGGAAACTTCATCTTCTTTTTATCTTCAGAATGGTACGAATGAAACTTATTTACATACAGCTTTGGGTCCCTTTCTTAGTGAAGTGAATAGCTTAAGCTGTCTTGGTGAACTCAGAAAGTTTTTCTGCTTTTGGTTCTTGCTTCCCCTTCAATATCTTGGTGAATGGGTGAATGAATCGATTGACGAGAAAGAGAGGAAGGAGAGGGGAGTTAGGTCTAAGCCCCACAGTTAGAGAGGCAAGCTTGCTTGCTTCTTAGTTTTTTGGGGAGGGAAGCGACCACTTCCTTTAGGTAGGGCCTTTAGTTAGGTAGGCACTCAGATAGAGAAGCATGATAATCGAGAAGATAATCCCCCCACCCAAATATATATGGCATGGAAAGGAAGGGGTGTTCTAGCCTTTTCCGTGGTAATGAATGATACGATTCGATAGATAGATATCTTTCCATAGATAGTTGGAGATGTGGGTGGGAAGGAAGAAACATAATTTCTTTAAGAAAGTAGTGGTGAATACTATACAGATAGGGGTGAATGCCAACATCACATCATAAGGCCCTATCAATAGTAGCACCCACCTCTGCTCCCACATCAATAGCAATGACCTACCTACATCATTACTTCACCAAAGACTTATCTGGTGGTAGAATGTTGTTATTTTTAAGGGTATAACTACCTATATAAGGCTCATATTCCTAGATTATTTCTCATATCTAGCATTGATATGATACTTATTGGCTTGTCTTTGTCCTACCCTCTACCTTAGTTGGGCCAGAGAGGGCACTCGACCAACCCACCCACCCCCATTGGATGGATTGGCATTGGGACCGATCAAAGCCTTCTTCATTGATTATGCATGCAGGAAAACAAAAATATCCTATACTATATATATAGGTGAGTGTGTGCAGAGAAGAGTCGCATAAGAGGTTGTCGAGTCTTGTTACTAATTGTCTGGTACCTCCTTATAATGTATTTGTCCCCAACTAGTCTTGCGCATAGGCGGTCATAGGCACAATCTCATTCTTGACTTGTAGTTAGATTCGATCGGATGGGAGCTCGCTCTCTCTCTTCTACCAAACCAGATTGGCCCAGTTCCCCATCCATAGTCTCCTTCCCCACAGTTTGAAACAATCATCACCAGGGTGCTCACTTCTCTTCCTGCCTTGAGTCTGCTGGCGATATTAGGCTGGGTGGGATCGAGAGAAGGAGAGTGTTGTGGGGGCTAGCTAGAAATGTTTCCTGAGGTTTCTCATTCATGACCGATTCTGGATTTGGCTAGAACCTTAGGCTCTTCTATAAAGTGGGTCTTCTTATATTTTCTTCCATCCCGTGAGCCCAACAAACTAGTCATGTAATAGGTTGTTTAACTTACTTACTTCATAGGAGTCTTGTGTCAAGTGGCTCCCTTTCTCGTATGAACTCCTTTCTTCCTGTATTGGTTGGTGAAGAAGCCTAGAATAGAGATATGGATGGAATCTCTCTACCTTACCTTATGGATGGACTGGTCTTATATGATGTCTCCACCAAACGAACTACTATGTATAGCTCCATGAATGGAAGCTACTTAATATTTCTGATGCTTCTACCCAATAGTTTATGAAGAGTGCAAGAAAGAAGGAAGGATAAGGTTCTATAAGGATTCCCCTCCACCCACCCACCTTATGTATGAATCACACAAAGACTATAAGATAGATAGATAGATAGAGAAGGGAATGGAGGGAGTAAGTCACTCCATATAAGGAATGGGAAGGGGAAGATAAGGTGAGAGCTCCATGTAGATAGAGAATGGAAAGGATAAGATTTACATCAATTATGTATGAAATAATGTATCCATCAATATATTAATAAGCCACCCCTCCCTCCCTTTCTTTTTGTTTTCAAAATAATAGCTTCTCTCCTTGGCCTTATGATACACCAAATACGATATATCCCCCAATCGAAGGAAGGAAGTATGGAAGTAATACCCCATATTATAGAAAAACAAGAGACCCTTAGATACGAAGTAACCACCCTATATATGTATGAACGAGATAACTTAGAGAGAGATGGACAAAGCAGTTCTACTCTACAAGCCTAAAGCCTGAATCGTAGAAACAACCTTAGATACAGAAAGGTCCCGGAACCTGAAAGACATGCATTCTTGCTTGAGATAGGTCCTGAGAAAGTCTTGGAACTAGGCATGCCCCACAACAAGGACTCTTTCTTTTTTGCTTTTCGGATGGGGAAAAGTTGGATTCGATTTGTGGGGTGATACCATTTCCTAGCAACTATCACTCTATCTTTAGAACTACCTTTCCTTCCACAACCCCCCCTTTTCCCTACCTTCGATCTTCCTTTTCGGACCTTTTTCACCTTCCCCTCACTGTCCGTTCTCATTCCGAATGGGACCTCACTTTGGGTCACTGTCTTAATAACCTCTATCAGTTAAGAAGGCATGGGTATAGCAGGACTCAAAACTACGACCATTAGGTTAAAATCTCGATGCTCCACCAACTGAGCTATACGCCCTCCCTTTAACCAACCCAACAATAAATAGCATATTATAGAAGCAATAGAGAAACATGTTCTTCTCTAGTGTGGGAGAGGCAGACCCTTGTATTTAATCCCCTCATTGAAAACTGTATCAAACAAATTTGAGGATATTAAGATTAAAGACCAATGCAAGAGGTTATCCCATTAGTTAGTTTATCCCAACCAAGGTGTAGGACATGGACCTTCTATCTCTTTAAGGGGAATAAACCAATCTCCCCTAAAATAAAGAAGAATTGGGAACCCTATTCACCCTTATTAAATACGTAATTACGCTTGATTATAGGTGTACTTATATTGGTAATTAATTATATATGTAATTACGTATAGTAAAGTAACTAGATAGATAATAGAAGACACCACTCTCTCAAAGTCTACGTATATTTTATCCCAACTACTCAATGAAGTAGTTTGTTAGGTCAATAGTTTGAGAAATCCTATTTTCTTCCCTCAATTACCTTCTCCTAACCTTGACCTTCTCCTTGACCTTTACTTTTAGGGAGGGTGCATAAATGGGGAAATAGCTGGTGCGTTCAAGTGGTGGGCCCCTTGGTTTACTTATTGTGTGGGTTGGTTGGATAAGTCAAATGATGGATAGCTTATGGCCCATGACCCAAGCCTCACCTGGTTAGGTCGGAGGAGAATTGACAGTGCCGAAAATATAGGCTGGAGACATAGATAGAAATATAGAGACCCTTAAATAAAGACTCTGTAACACACCCACTATGGAAATCAATTTTTTTTGGCCTTTTTCATCTTTTCTCCAATGAATAGAATTTCCCGAATTCCTACGGAACCTGATACAGACCCTGCCATCCCTTATTCGTACCCATATGATTGGCGACTATGACCACAGGCCTTATCGGAGAGGTGATCGTCGGCTTTCGCGATTCAGGAAATCACAATACATGTATTTCCTTTTCCCTCTTGTCTCTCGAAGTGTCGAAATCTAAAGGGAACCAATAGTTTGTCATAACTAGAAATGCCTCAGATTAAAACATGT
>JZKD02S1232492.1:0-12378 GCA_000966675.3 Picea glauca
CTCTGAGTTTGCATTAGGATGTGTTGATCCTTTAGGCCTAATCTCACTAATCACATGAGAGAAATCATCCCTCAAATGCATGCGGGAGGGCACATATTTATCAAAGCCATTGGAGGGCAAGGAAGAGGCAGCAGTGGCTTTTCCTTTGTCAGGGGAATAGTGGGGCTCATTTTTCAACCTTTTACTCGCATGGGAAGACTGAACTCATGAGTGGACAGGGGAATCTTGGACAATTTTATTGATAGGTGGGGAAGCAGGTAAAGACAAATTGGGCTAGCCACGATGTTGGGAGACTATTGGGTGGACAATCTCTTTTCATCCGTCATTTTCGGGAACTTCAGGTTGAGATGAGACATGAGGGGGCACAAGAATACCAGGGACCTGTGGGAATTGGAAGGGAGGCCTTTCAGGCCTAGGTTGGGCCACTCCTTTCCCAATCCAATTAAAAAACCTAGCTTGAAATAGCTGACCTAACTCTTTTGAGTCAACATCAAAGTGTATGGAGAATCTTGGCCTTCTAGAGCCCATGTTCCAATTACCTATTCCTCAGTTACCTCTTCCATGGCTACCTCGGCTGAAAAAACTCACACATGTATGCATAATTGATTAGCAAATAGTTTCTTTAACAACCATACATGACAAATCCTTTAAAAATATGAAATAAATTTTGGCTCAACAACATATCAAACTCATGCAATCCAATCCATACAATTTTTTTAACCGTTATCAATTAGCAAGGGGTGAACAAAGGTTATGGGATATGCAAGGGGTTTGTATTGAGAGAAAAATTTTAAAATGAGGGGGAAAATATCATGATTACTTCTCACAGACAACAAACAATTAATTTTAATGTAAACCAAAGAACGTATCATTGTAATCCATCCTTGCGATCTTAATCTTAAACTGTTACAATAAAAATGTCCTCTTAACTGTAATTAAATTTTAGGAACAGGGAGTGAATAATGGATATGGGAAGGCGGAAGGATTGTAATTAGCGAAAAGTGAAATAATGGTAGGGGAAAAGAGCAGATATTGTTCATAAAATAAATTAAGTAATCCATAAAACAATTATGTATTTAATGCAAATGATCCAACACTAACCAAGTAATTACTGTGATCAATTAACAATTANCTCTGAGTTTGCATTAGGATGTGTTGATCCTTTAGGCCTAATCTCACTAATCACATGAGAGAAATCATCCCTCAAATGCATGCGGGAGGGCACATATTTATCAAAGCCATTGGAGGGCAAGGAAGAGGCAGCAGTGGCTTTTCCTTTGTCAGGGGAATAGTGGGGCTCATTTTTCAACCTTTTACTCGCATGGGAAGACTGAACTCATGAGTGGACAGGGGAATCTTGGACAATTTTATTGATAGGTGGGGAAGCAGGTAAAGACAAATTGGGCTAGCCACGATGTTGGGAGACTATTGGGTGGACAATCTCTTTTCATCCGTCATTTTCGGGAACTTCAGGTTGAGATGAGACATGAGGGGGCACAAGAATACCAGGGACCTGTGGGAATTGGAAGGGAGGCCTTTCAGGCCTAGGTTGGGCCACTCCTTTCCCAATCCAATTAAAAAACCTAGCTTGAAATAGCTGACCTAACTCTTTTGAGTCAACATCAAAGTGTATGGAGAATCTTGGCCTTCTAGAGCCCATGTTCCAATTACCTATTCCTCAGTTACCTCTTCCATGGCTACCTCGGCTGAAAAAACTCACACATGTATGCACAATTGATTAGAAAATAGTTTCTTTAACAACCATACATGACAAATCCTTTAAAAATATGAAATAAATTTTGGCTCAACAACATATCAAACTCATGCAATCCAATCCATACAATTTTTTTAACCGTTATCAATTAGCAAGGGGTGAACAAAGGTTATGGGATATGCAAGGGGTTTGTATTGAGAGAAAAATTTTAAAATGAGGGGGAAAATATCATGATTACTTCTCACAGACAACAAACAATTAATTTTAATGTAAACCAAAGAACGTATCATTGTAATCCATCCTTGCGATCTTAATCTTAAACTGTTACAATAAAAATGTCCTCTTAACTGTAATTAAATTTTAGGAACAGGGAGTGAATAATGGATATGGGAAGGCGGAAGGATTGTAATTAGCGAAAAGTGAAATAATGGTAGGGGAAAAGAGCAGATATTGTTCATAAAATAAATTAAGTAATCCATAAAACAATTATGTATTTAATGCAAATGATCCAACACTAACCAAGTAATTACTGTGATCAATTAACAATTAYTGTGTATAATTTAACCATTATTGTGTGTTAAAMTTTCCCATTGTTMACATTTAAATMYTTAACACTTTTAWTTAACACAGTGMCATCTTAMTCAAAAACAATATTCCTTCCAAACAACCTRTATAAGAAATCAGTTTCCTCTCACTTCTTTYATTTAATATTTAAAACAAATTCCAATGAACACAYAGTAATTTGKTTCAACTMTRTTCATCATCAAAACCACCAACCACTATTCATAAATATTTCCTCAAATCAAACAYAGACACCAACTCTTTTAGAACATGCYCGATTCCATTCCTCTAATCAATTTAACAATTAGATTGCAATGAAACCATATTATTATAAAACCCATGTCCATCTCTGATGGTGCAATCAAACGATACGATGCACGATATCCATAAACATACACAACAGACAGCCCAGTCACACTTATCAATTCTTTAAATTGTAATGATCCTGATCATGCAATTTAAACACACAATAACAACAACCATCGTTTCAACTTATACCATGTTATAGGAAGCACATAGGCCAACGTATAATGCAAGAAGCATACTCCCAATCAAACCATAAAACAATGTTGAGTTATCAATCCAATACAAGGAGGCAGTGACTGTATGCCCAATTCCATTTCTCAAATCAACCAATTAAAACCATGTTGAGCTATGAAATCAATTGTCACAATAAAAGAATAAAACGATTATACCCCAATCATCATTTCCAATTGCAATTGTGTAATCAACCCGATTAATAGAGATGATCCCATAATCAAACCATTGTGACACTTCTCCACCAACTCATAACAGTCAACAATATACCCGACCGGAAATAATTGGTTCATTTATCAAAAATCGAGCTTGAATAATCAAGGGTGGGTTCTGAGTAATCAACGGTTCACTCAATGGAACCAACACAAGGAGACTGGATTCGACCACACCAACAGCAGAGGAGAACCCTTTGAGGCATCACGGTGGTCACACAGGCCACATAACCAATATCTTGCAAGACGGGGTGACAATTCACACCAAGTAGGAGAGATTATGAACAGAGGAGCAAAAGATTCTTACTGGCCAGTAATAACACCGAGAACACGTAGGGCATAAACCTCATGGTTTTCCCCAAAAGAAAACTGAAAAATGATGATATAAAACAGAGCCATGAAATAGAAACCAACCCTAAAGCAAACCTCTTGGCATAATAGCCACCATAAGAAAATGTGTAGAGACCAATAAAATAAAACGAGCCCATGACTAGGTGGAGAATGATATGCAACGACCCAAAGGTGGTTCGACATCAAACACAACAACCCCATAACACCCAATACGATCGGGTATGTTTACCAAATTGTGAGGAGACGGCCATCGAGTTCAAATGGAAAGAAACCCTCTAACAAAACCCCATAAATACAACAAAGAGCCTTCATGGCTTCCACAACATAGAATCATCAATCAAATTTTGACTTCAACCATTCAATCTTCCATTTGAAACGAGTAACACACAAACAACCATTCCAGAGAACCACTAGAGTTCATAGTTTCCATCCTTAAGAAAATCACAGACCAATACATTACCGAGCCAACACCTATTTCATAACAGAGTGAGTTCATGGATGGTGAAAAAAAACATACCTGCAACCAAATTTGCCTTAAAAATTCGAGCTTGGTCAAGCAATTCCTTCCTCGTCTGAATATCGGAGCTTAACCACAGCGAAAACAATTGAACAATAGCCAAGCTAGGGTGATGGCCAGTGGAAGAGGTATGGAGTGGCGTGTAGTAAATGCACATTGCTTCCATCTTCTACTCATTCAATCACTTAGTACATGCCAGCCAACCATCAATTAATCCATTCAATTAATCCATGCATCGAAACTAACATCCATTACTTTCCAAGTGCGCCACCCAATACAAACTAGCCATTAATCCAAAACCATACTATAATGTATATCAAATGCACCTTCATATAACTCAATAACATCNATATACCCGACCGGAAATAATTGGTTCATTTATCAAAAATCGAGCTTGAATAATCAAGGGTGGGTTCTGAGTAATCAACGGTTCACTCGATGGAACCAACACAAGGAGACTGGATTCGACCACACCAACAGCAGAGGAGAACCCTTTGAGGCATCACAGTGGTCACACAGGCCACATAACCAATATCTTGCAAGACGGGGTGACAATTCACACCAGGTAGGAGAGATTATGAACAGAGGAGCAAAGGATTCTTACTGGCCAGTAATAACACCGAGAACACGTAGGGCATAAACCTCGTGGTTTTCCCCAAAAGAAAACTGAAAAATGATGATATAAAACAGAACCATGAAATAGAAACCAACCCTAAAGCAAACCTCTTGGCATAATAGCCACCATAAGAAAATGTGTAGAGACCAATAAAGTAAAACGAGCCCACGACTAGGTGGAGAATGATATGCAACGACCCAAAGGTGGTTCGACATCAAACACAACAACCCCATAACACCCAATACGATCGGGTATGTTTACCAAATTGTGAGGAGATGGCCATCGAGTTCAGATGGAAAGAACCCCTCTAACAAAACCCCATAAATACAACAAAGAGCCTTCATGGTTTCCACAACATAGAATCATCAATCAAATTTTGACTTCAACCATTCAATCTTCCATTTGAAACGAGTAACACACAAACAACCATTCCAGAGAACCACTAGAGTTCATAGTTTCCATCCTTAAGAAAATCACAGACCAATACATTACCGAGCCAACACCTATTTCATAACAGAGTGAGTTCATGGATGGTGAAAAAAAACATACCTGCAACCAAATTTGCCTTAAAAATTCGAGCTTGGTCAAGCAATTCCTTCCTCGTCTGAATATCGGAGCTTAACCACAGCGAAAACAATTGAACAATAGCCAAGCTAGGGTGATGGCCAGTGGAAGAGGTATGGAGTGGCGTGTAGTAAATGCACATTGCTTCCATCTTCTACTCATTCAATCACTTAGTACATGCCAGCCAACCATCAATTAATCCATTCAATTAATCCATGCATCGAAACTAACATCCATTACTTTCCAAGTGCGCCACCCAATACAAACTAGCCATTAATCCAAAACCATACTATAATGTATATCAAATGCACCTTCATATAACTCAATAACATCATATAACCACTAACATACACTAACATTGCTAGTTAGGACTAACATCAACCCCTTTAAATTTCAAATGCATATAGTGTAGCATAGTGTAGCATAGTATAGCATAGTTTAGCTTCTTCTCCTTAGATTTTTTCGTAGGTCTCTTTTCTATTGCTCTTATTTATTGTTATACTAACATGTGTCTTCTGTAGGTAAAACATGTGACGATTCATGGCTTAAATATCAATTCCATAACTGTGAATATAACCCATTCATACATAAAATTTAGAGCTTAGAGCAACGAAACCCACACATAGCATGCATTATCCATCTGCCATTATGTCGCAAATAAAACCAAGATTTCATCATAAATCATGTAGAACCCTATAAGCAGTGTCAAACAGTAGCATAAATATCAAATAAGAACATGATTTGATCATCCAATCTACAAGGGGGTCCCTCCTACTGGTATTATATATATCATTAGCTTATAATTATTAGGCTTTAGCAATACTTTGCAGGCAAAATCCTCGTTGTGATTTTTATCATTGACACATGTCATATATGACTACTAGACAAAATATAAATGTCCATATAAAGTGCAGCCACGAACAATACACAGCGGATCTACAACTCAAGACCATCTGAAGATATACAAGTACAATATGATATGCATCTTTAAGAATCATTGACACATGTGGCTAGAGATGAGGACTTCATAGCTCGAGCAACAACTTCAAGATCTTCAAAATCTCAAGTAGGAGTACAATAGGAGTCTAAGAATCACTACCCTGAGGTCTTTGACATGTTGTCGAGGAAATACTAGAGGATCTTGATCATCAGGCATAGAACTTCATTGATTTTAAATACAAACTTGAATGGAATCTCAGGATGGCCAACTCATGAAAGTCAAGAGATAAACTACAGAATGGCCGACTCATGTTGGATAAAACTTCCCTTGGAAAAATGCATGAAAAAATCATGAAACTCGGGCAACATAGTATTGGCATAAGTTTTTGATACATGAGGCACCATAAACTCTCCATAGGTTTGGAAGAGTAACCAAACAAAGGAGGACACAACTCTATGTAACAAGAAAAACTTCCTAAGGCCATACTAGATCCCAATGCTTGGCGAGCAAATGAAAGGATGTGCTTTGTCCAAGGGAAACTATCTTGTTGCCGATAAAAGAGAATTTATATCCCATCCCCTCTTTTTGGAATATTTGATTTTTTTGTCTTTTTCAAATTTTTAACGAGCCTGAAAAAGAATAAAAGAATTATACATTACAAAGGAGGAATGAATGCCACGGGCAAGAAAACTAGTTCCAAGTGCATGGAACATATTAATGCTCGGTGCAAGGAGACATGTGCAGGATAAGGACACTCAGGAAAATTCCTCCAAGGGTCAAGGTGTCATATCGCGAGGGCAAGAGTGCTACAAGGCTTCCATTTAAGGAATGATTTTGAAGGTTCATTTAATAGCAACATGAAGTCGACATTAGGCCAAAGATGCAAGGATGCGACATGCGATGTGATTAAGTATGACACAACAAGACTCCTTCCATGTGGAGTTTTATGAGCACAGAAAAGGTAAGCTCAGTGGTTTTTTCACGTTTAGAGAGTCTGAAAAACACTAAAACAAGACTCTAGAGTGTTCATTTTTTGTAATTAATCTAGGCAGTTTGAAAAAGGGTTAAACTTATACCGAAAGGATGTCTCTTCAAAACCATTTTAACGAGTGTGACAGAGACAAGATCACTCGGCTATCTTTTCAATTTTAAGGAGTCTGAAAAGAGCTTAACTATGGACTCACAACCTTTTTCTAAGTTTATTCTCCCTAGCCCAAAAAAGTATAAAATATAACTTAGGAGAAATCTCTCAGCGAGACATGTCTACCGAGGTGTACCTTTTCCCTAGATAATCTATTGGTCGGAAAAAGGGTTAAACTTATGCCAAATAGATATTCCTTTTGGACTAATTAATGAGTGTGAAAGGAAAAAGGTCACTCGAAGATATTTTCATATTTAGGGAATCTGAAAAGATCTTAACTATGGACTCCAAGGGGGTTCCTTTTTCGTAGATAATCTCCAAGGCCCGAAAAAAGAGATAAACCAAAACCAAGGAGAATGAACCTTTTTCAAAAATTTAGTCCCTTGGGCCCGAAAAAGGGTTAAACTTACGTCTGAGAATTCTCTCCTAGTGAATTGAAGCTCCTAGGGCATACCTTTATTCATAAATTAACCATTCGAACCGAAAAAGGGATAAACTACCGCTAGACAGATGTGCCTTCAAATTTTATTTTGATGAGCGTGAAGGGAAACAAGATCGCTCGACAATCTTTTCAATTTTAAAGAGTTTGAAAAGGGCTTAAAGAAGACTCTCGGGGGGATTATTTTCTTAAGTAATCTAAACGAGACTGAAAAGAATAAATAATCTCTCGTTAGATGTTTCTTTCAAAGTTTAAGTGAGCTTGAAAGACAACAAACCATGCTCTTAGGGAGTCCCTCGGGTATGAGCCATAAAAAAAAAGGGGGGGGGCTTCAACACTAAGTCATGGTGGGAGTAAAAATATTGCCATGCTTATGAAGTACTTCGGCATGGACACCAAATGGAAAACAAGGCTCTAACTAGGATTTCCATGGAAGGAAGGCTCTACCACATAAAGTACGACACATTGATCAACAAGGAAGGTTAGTGTCGCAATTCAGTGGGTTCTATCCTAAGGCGAAATGAACCAGGAAACGGATAATGAAAAAATGGAAGTAGGGAAAAACCTAACCTACATGCCAGTTTCAAGGTCAATACCTATCAGAATAGATCGGTATGATGAAAAAATGTCAAAGAAAAAATATCTCAAAGATTCTGCATATAAATCCAATAACACGCATCCAGAAGTTAATAAATCCAATATAGATAGAAACTTCCGAAAATAAGAGGTGTTACTGAATACAAAACTAGAAAACACCAAACCTGGATTGTACAATATGGTAAAAGGCACCGCAAAGCCTTATGGCTCATGCATAGTACTGGTTCAAGTAGAGCCAGTTGTTAGGCTCTGACCAAGAGTCTCTTCAGTAGTCAACCTAAAAAGTCTCCCAAAACGGAAGAAAACACAAACCACGATGTAAATATTCCCACATAATATAATATGTAGTCATGGATTCAAGGATATCCTCATCCGAAGACAATTCAATATCCAAGAAATCATGCGAACGAGGAGAGACGATAGTCCCGAAGGGAGAAGCAAATTTACCATATTCCATATGACGATGGACGTTCTGGGCAGGACTTGCAAAGTCTATCAGTGAAGAATCTACAATGGACCATATTCCATATGACAATGGACGTTCTAGGAGCACAAGGGCTTGAGGTTCTACAAACAACGAGATCATACTCGAAATAAAACACAATATCAATCGGACCAAGAGGGGGAAGCAAGGGCTCCCATGCCCCCATTGGATAAACCAATGGATCAATTATTGAGACCAAGTCTTGAGAAGGAAAACATGAGTGAACAATTTCCTTCTCAAGAGAAATTGAACATCGAGGATAAGATGCCACATAATTTACATGTGGCGGGGTAGATTCTACACAGATACTAGGAACATATAAAGGGGAAGCCTGAACTAATGTCAAATTAGGATGGTGATTATCAGATGCCAACTGGTTGATAGTGGCAATGCTTCCATTATGGGGGAAATGTATCACCCGGAAGAGCATAGACACCACAACGTTCATAGCATATACATAATCATGCCCGAGAAGCATATTGAAAACAAATGGGCCTTGCACCACTATATCATTGACAAGGACAGTCTTCCCACCTAATGAGATAGGAAACTGAGGAAGAATCCCCAAATATTCACTAGGACATCTGTCAAAATCCAAGAACTCATGTGAAGCATTCACAAGCTCGGGAGAATCCAAAGCTTGCCAAGCCAAGGAGGATAACATACTTGTGGAGGCTCCTTCATCTACAATACATCAGTAAATGTTTTTTGAATTAAATTAAACCCTTATTTGAAAAGGTTTAGAAGAAGGAAAGTGAGGCTCAACAAGGTCATTCCAATCAAAGGAAACCATCCTAGGACTTGGAGGGTGTGTTCTCAAAGTGAGAGGAATGCCCCCTTGTTCTGAAAGTACTGAACTAGAAGTGATAAAAACATATTCAGTAGAAACATCACTCCCCAAGAGAAGACTGGGATCAGCTGAAGACTGCATCGGTGTGACCACTTTGGTAGACTCGACACTCTCCAAGAGAAGAGTGGTATCAGTCCAAGATTKCATCGGCGTGACCACTTTCGTAGACTTGACACTCTCCAAGAGAAGAGTGGGATCAGCCGAAGATTGCATCGGCACAACCACTTCCTCAACCACTGGATGAATAGGYTGTAAGACAACATGGTATAAAGGAACATCACCCCCCAAAGGATGAGTGGGATCAGCCGAAKATTTCATTAGCATGACCACTTCATCAACCAAAGGCTAAATATATTGTGAGAAAACCTCAAAAGAATCAAATTCAAAAGTGTTTGCAGACATGGAMAAAACTATTTGTGCCTATGGAAGGCCAGGGTATAAATTAGTGAGGTGATCTCCCTTGCAAATATTACAAGGAAACTAAGGCTTACTTCCTATTAGTCTAGGTTTCTCAACAGAATCAATGCCCCCAACATGACTAGTGGTGGTTGGTTTCTTGTCCTCAACATGACTCACAGAGTTTGTTGACATATCACTCGTATGAACTGCACTGATGATACTTGTGCCCCCATCATGACTTGCAGCGGTTAGTTGGTTTTCTTCAACATGACTAGTARMGGTTGTTGACAACTCTCCAACATGACTAGCARAGGTTGGTTCCTAAACTCTAGTATGACTAGTCRTCACTAGGCTTGTGCCCCCACCATGACTTGCAGTGGTTGGTTGTACTTCTCCAACATGACTTGCATAGGTTGGTGATGAGTTGATAATATGACTCGTAGAGGCTAGTGATGGATCGATAACATGACTCGCAGAGGCTATAAACTTGTTTCCAGTATGACTAGCAATGACTGGAATTTTCCCCCCAACATGACTCGCAGATGCTGGGTGTTGGTCTTCAACATGACTTACATAGGTTTATGACTTATATCCAACATGACTAGCAGAGGTTGGTGATTTATTCTTCTTATTCTTCCTCTTTCTATTTCATTTAGACTTTCAGTTACTAGTAGCTGGACTTTCACTAGAGAAGGCAGAAGGAGGAGGAGAAGACTCTATTTATGAAGTAACATCAACGTGATGCCCATGACATAAGGTGCTTAACTAAGAAGCATCAAGAGAATTCGGGACATTTGGAATGGTACCCAACCAAACCGATAGTCCCACATTCAACCCAAGAATGTACAAAGTGGTCTTCAAAGGGACGCCAACATTTCCAAAGAAAGGAAAATCATAAGAATCCCCTTGCGAAGGGGTTCCTTGGTTGGTATCATTGGTAACTTTTTCCATGAATATCATATGCATAGGTTATTCCCTTGCGAGATCGTTCAAGTCTATAAAAGTCTCACACACTGACTCTAGTGAACTAGTGGTATAAAAAACAATGCCTATTTAGAGGTGGCTCCACATTTCTAAGCGGAAGACTGAAAAGTCCTCGCGACCTGCAAAGTGGGCAGTCTACCACCTTAGGTCAGAGACCCAAAGCAATGAAAGACTAACTCATAATTTAAAACTAGGGAGCATAGAGCATACTACTATGAAGAAAATACTAAAAAGATACCAACCAAACAAACTACCCTTATGAATGCTTCCGACCTAGGGGGATGAAGTCCTGATTGTCCAAAGAATTCGCAAAGGCAAATGACTGGCCAGGAGAAGCAATTACCCATACCTCTGACCAACGATCCCTTTCAGTGTCGCCCATAGAGTACAGAGTCTACCTCATGTACCACAATACACCCCCCACAGTCACATGTGTGTCAACCTATATAATGGAAAATAGTCCACCAACTTGTAATAAAAAAACAAGGGGGTACAGTCGACGGTCAAGAAAGTGTATGGGCAGGGTAACTAAGCTTGGAGATCCTCCTGAGGCCTGAAACGCAACAGGGCCAGAATCTCTTTTAGAGTACCCTTGACAGATCCAAGTGTCTCAAAGGTCTGAAACAATTCAATCCAGTAATGCTACATGATTCACCCCCAATACACACTCCCCCAAACGATTTTTCGGGATCAAGAGTGAATATCTCCTTCACCGTCCTCCACGCGGCCTCGTGTTTGACTCCTGTGTGAGAGGAGCTTCTCGGATTGAGTAATTACAAAGTGTATTTTTCACACCCTAGGATAGACACCTAAGTTAATTTTTGGTTGGCCTTGGAGAGTTTAACTCTCCACACCTAATCCAAGGCCCTAGCCTAAGCATTTGGTGAACCTTAAAAAAAGTGTTACTAAAATATTATAGAATAGTGTGTTCGTTTTAGGGGATTTTCTTACTTAAGGAACGGAAGTGCAACTTATGTTGTTTGAGACTCTTGCAAAAATGAAACTTATTAGAATACTGGAAACCAATAATTTACACTAATTCTACAAATGAAAAAGAGCTTCAAGCAAAAATCATGAACAATCCTTCAAACCTAAAAATTCAATCTTTTCTCCTTTCCATGCAAAATGCACAATGCAACTTTCAAGTGAAACAAAAGAGAAAATGAAAGGATTTTATTTCTTATTTTTCTTTTGAAATTCTTTCAAGATGAGAATAAAATACAACCCTATGCTAATTCTTTTTCTTTTTCAAATAACAATGCAAAGAAAGAAAGATACCTAACTAGCATAAAAACTAGGTTTTTTTTAATATTTTCTTTCAATAAAAGAAAATTTAATAAAAGATGCTAAAAGAAGTTGCAGAATACATGATTCATGACCATGAGGGGGATTTTTTTTTAAATGGAACTCATTTTTCTTAAAATTCAAGCTAAAAATAAGCCAAAAATGCTTGGAAACACAAAGAGACAAAA
>JZKD02S1232503.1:0-12378 GCA_000966675.3 Picea glauca
TAATCCCTTATATTCTTCAAGTACATAAGAGTTTAACTTTAGAGATATGGTCAAATAAAAACAAAGAGGTCTGAAAGGAAATTGACCATGTGGTTTTGTATATATTTATCATACATCTTGATTACTGAATCAAAATGTTGTAGGATACTTCAATGCCTATACTTCAAAATGTTGTAGGATACTTCAATGCCTAAACAAATGTATATATTTATCATATTTATCATACTTCAATGCCTTAACTATGATGTACAATTCCTTATCTTATTTGGGGTATATTATGATTGTACCAAAAGAAGTTTCAAGTGTTATGTTATCCAACTCCTTCTTTGTATCAAAGGTTCCGCCATTATGTATCATGCAAAATTTTCTTTGATTTCATATGAAATTGTAAGTTTCATTAGATTTAATATTGAAGCATTACAATTCTTTCATGTCAAAACTTCAGTTACTTGGTTTTCAATTGCAATGAATTGAAAGGTTATACTTGCCTTTTCTAATGTGCATTGAAGAGACATTTCATTCCTAAATAATTTGCTAACCCCATGAATTACCTTGGTTCAATTAAATTATCTTGGATCAACCAATTTACAACGAATTTTATATTTCTTAGGTCAATACAAAATTCACAGCTTCTAACTACAAAATCTATACAAAACAATAATTGTTTTCCAAGCTCATATTTCTTCATGTTGGCTTGCAATTAATTGTGGGTTAATATGGCATTACCATATTACAATGTAATATGGTAATCCCATATTACATTGTAATATGGTATACCATATTACAATGTAATATGGTAATACCATATCTCATGTAATTTTTAAAAAAAAGCTTAGTGACATCGTCGCAATATCGACGATAGTTCGTCGGAAAAAAAAAATAAAAAAATTGCATTTTGACCACCGTGGCAATAGCAATGAACTTTCATCACAAGTTGCCACAGTTTTTCGTCGCACATACAACATCTCCGTTGTAACTTTGGTCTTGATGAATCCATGTCGTCGCTATTGCCACGGATATTCGTTGCAATTTGCCACAATTTTTTCGTCGCACATACAATATTTGCATCATAATTTTTTGACTTGTCAAAACTTTTCGTCGCAATTGCGACGAAATTTCGTCGTAATTGCCACGGTTGTTCGTTGTACTTGCGATGATATTTCATCAGAATTGCGACGATGAAAAGGGTTAACCAAACTTGACTCTGGTGACACGTGGAGAGATAATTTCGTCGATGTTTCCACACACACTTGGATCGTCAATATAGCGACGAAATTATTCCGACGAAAAAAAATCTCGGCTTTCGTGGAAATTGCGATGAATATGTGTGGCAATATCAATGAAAAACTGTCGCAAATTTGGTCATCTGTAATAGTGAGTTAACAAGTTCTTGTCTTGTGTAGGTTTTTTTGATATGTTGGAATCCAAGATGTAAATAGATCAATCTCATATGACACCAGTACAATACTTGGGACATGAAAAATACATTCAGTTAAAACAAAATGTTATCAAAATGTGTTTGCATTTGATAGAAGAAATGAGTCTTATTTTTGTTCAATTTGCATAGAGGACACAAAATCCATAGATATTTGCGAAAACAAAAATGCAGAATATGTTAAAGCTTGGAGACATACCGAACTTAATGTAAAAGGGAAAATGCCACTTGCAAGCTCGCAGAGATGGAATAAAATGAAACTATAGTGTCAGTTGATGGCAATAGAGTTTCTGATCTTGTTAGAGAATGTAATTTTTATGTTTAAATTTTTTCAAATAACTTGTAGATGTACTTGTGTGATAATCTAACACGAACTATTTGTTGTCCAATATATCCAATTATTTGCAGGAGATGTATTTTTCATGGTTTCACCTGTAGACAACACTGAAAACGTGAAATATTATTTGATGTGATGCACATAGCAAAAGATGAGGCTATTAAAAGATTTTGATGATAATGGTTTTATATATGAGAGAGGATCCATTGTATTGAAAGGATATTTTTTTCAAGAAACCCATCAAACCAATACTCATGTTCACTTTCAAGACTACCAGTCAGATGTCACAAGTTGTCAATATAGTAATTTGGTATGTGCAACACACATAAAGTTAATAGAAGTTCAATAAAAAAAAAAAAAAAAGTTAGAAAATGAAAAATGTCAAAAGTCGAACATGAACGAATAATTGAAGACGGAATACCATTACGATGTTTTTAAACAAGTGACACATGTACATTCCAGATTTGATTTTTTTTGCATTGAAAGTACATGCATTTATGAATATCTAGGATTCTAGAATCATTTCTAGTTTAGTTTACTTTCATGGTTCATTCAATTAAGAAAAGTTGTATTTCCCATGAATTATAAAGTTTATCAAACCTTATTTACAATTTCAGGGAATAACCTATAGATTGTATCTAGGGAACCTAAATTGACCTATACTTTGAATGATTATACTTTAATCCTACAAATTATCCAAATCATATACACAAATCCTTTAATGCATGTAACCAATTTACTACATATAGAATAAATGGATTCATATTTGTAATTTGATTGTTCAATGATTTTTCATATGAAAATGATATCTTCATATAAAAATTAGGACCCATTTTCATCTGATTATAAGGGACTATTAATGGCTTAGAAAAACTTTAAATTCTGATAAATTTTAATATCAATATAAATTTTAATGAAGATCGCTTGTATTAAATTTGATGACTTGTTTTGACTATTTTCATTGTTGGACTTGTGTTAAATTTGATGATTTGTTTTGACTATTTTCAACCATATTTCCAAATAGGATATGTATAAATAGGGTATGTATAAAAAACTCCAGATGATTCTTAAAAAACACAGATAAAATATGGTTCAACCATATTTTGTCTGTGTTTTTCAACCATTACACTAAGCAAAATTATTTTATGAGCATTACACTAATCAAAATTGAGTTGTATACCTTTTGTATTGTGAACATTTTATTTTAAACTAAAAAATTATTAAACACCATTTCCATTGAATACCTACTTTTTTCAATAGTATTTTTTTCTATTTTATTTTAATAATATTGCATTAATTTTAAAAAAAGTTAAACATATTTTATATTTTCTATTGTAATAATATCTTGTTTCAAATTTTAACTCATTCCGATTTTTATTTTATTTTATGGGCATTATATAAATTAAAGTTGAATTGGACATCTCTTTTATTTTGAATATTTTTTTTTAATTATTCTTCTCAAAATTAAAGAAGAGTTAAAAATATCTCTTTCATTTTGAGATTTTATTTTATTAAGGGTTTATGAACTTTGAGGTGAATATCTCTTCTAGCTTTGAGCATTTTTTTAATGACTATGATAAAATTAAAGAAGAGTTAATCATCTCTTCCATTTTAAGGTTTTATTTTATTGTCACATCAATTTGAGCATTTTATTTTATCATTATCACACAAACTGTAACGAACCTCCCTGTTTTGTCACGACATCAAACCTCATTTTTTTTTTTTTGTGTGTGCATGCGTAGAAGGGCAATAAAGACATTATACTCAACAATGCAACATGATGACGAACACCACGCAAGAAACTCACGCAACAACAACATGGCGACCTAACAAGAATAGGAATGACTACCCACCCATCCTACCCTGCAATGGTTAGGATCTCTAGGACACATAAGCAACGCTCAAGCCCAGGTTCCCATTGATTTTGACCATTTAAGGTCTCAGGGCTGGCGACTGTTCTGAGGAACTTGGAGGTGTCTACATCCCACCCCAAAGTACAAGTCCGAGCCGACAAGACAACATCAAGATCATCCATGACACTTCACTCCACAATAATCAATTCTATAAATCTTTCAAGAATATTTAAAGTCGGCCTTTTAAATTATTTTACATAAGGTAGATATTGAAACACTTTATTTATGCTCAAAATGAAAACTATGTTATTTATATAAGGTTGCACATTAAACACTCTTACACTTGGAATTGTTACAATAAATTTGATGATGCAAGAATTAAATAACCGTCTACCATACATTACATTAACATTCCCTTGCGCGCAATAAGTAAAATCTAACATTATGCAATACGTCGTGCAAAACCTTAATTTTCAGGTGCGCAAGAAATAAATAAGTTTAAGGCCATCAACCAAAAATAAACTAGATGAAAAAAACTAATTATCTAGAACCACCATCTACTACATAAATCCCGATGCGTAAGAAACCCAACATCTATGACTATCATTCACGACATATAATCCATTGCGCAAGAAGCGAAAAACTAAAACCATCAATATTGCATCCACATTGTCTTAAGGCGCCATCTAAATCAACATTAAATAGAATCCAATAAGCCAGTCTAAACTTCGACATGGTTAAAAATATAAGTAACATCAATTGTATGCTAACTAACTTGACTAAAATTTTAAATGAGCCATTAAGAAAATGGACATTAAATGCAACCAGTCTAGCAAGGTGAAATATGCAACCCATATTTAGTCCAACACTCCTTCTAACTAGCCATTAATCATGATGACAATAGCATCCATTTCAAACTAGAAGGCTACCATTTAAAATAAAAAATGAAGCAATAATAAAAGCCCTTATCACAAAGCAAATTACCAAGGCATTTTATAACATGGCATTAAATAATAAATGACCTATCAATTAAGATACCACTAACAATACTAACTACGTCATGGCAGGAAACCTCATGGAGACATTGTTAACTCAATACATTCTAGCAAGTGACTAACTTATATCAAGGTACCAAGGTGACAATTGTTTGTGAACATTAAAGGAACCGGCTAGAAGGGTAAAAGCCATAAAGCCAAAGGTGAGATTCGCTACCAGCTAAAGGTAAAACAAAAACTCAGGGCCTAAGGTGCAGTCAACAAAATGGGAAACTCATGGCCAACTGTCTGCATCACAGTACACAATTAAAGGCAAAAGGCGTGGGCACACCGACAATGCAATCTTCTTTCTAAATAGCCAAAAGGAATTACCGAATCACTCAGCCAGGCACAAGCAACGAAATCACTATCTAATACATTGGCAAAATGGATTTCTAAATGAACACACCAACCAAGAGAAAGGCAGGCAAAGGAAAAATAAAGTGGATAAAATGTAGCTGTAGGGGAGGATGGAAAGCGGAGTCACTTGCCATGATCAAAAGATAAGCACACAGATCGAATTCACCTTTAATCTATAAATGCTAAAGGTAATCTGCATATAGAAACGAATTTTCCAGCATGATCTTTACAGAAACGAAATTGCCAGCATACTCTTTTCAGAAACGAATTTGCCAGAACAAATTTTACAGAAACAATTTTACAAACGAAATTGCCAGGAATGAACTTGCCAGAAACGAATTTTCCAGAACAAATTTTATAGAAACAATTTTACAAAACGAAATTGCTAGAAACGACTTGCCAGAAATGAATTTGCCAAAACAAATTTTACAGAAACAATTTTACGAAACGAAATTTCCATTATGCAATATCTAAAAAATCGTTGTATGAGTTCGCTATCAGAAATTCAATTTCTATCATGGATTCACTATATAAATTGTTTTCATAAAAGGAAAATCACTGCTATTACACATTAACACTTATCACATGATATCTACACATTAACACACAATAATAAATTAACTACGATTATGTCGCTTCCATGTATATACATCAATGAATTATAACTATACCAGGGATTGTCAACGGATTATAAAACTACACAACAATAAATTAAATATGAATATACAACATCCATGTATATACAACCATGAAGAGTCAATGCAGAAGGCATAAAGATGACCGTGGTAAGTATTAAGTATGAATATCTTGGTAATATCACAGTAGTATTATAAAAACACTATTTCAAATGCTAGAGCTAATGCTATTGGTTTATTCTTCCTATTTGCGTAATTGAATTTAAATTCTATTTACTGTAATCACCACTTCAATTTCTATAGTAGAAATAAAATGTCAATCCATCGCAGGAGTAATATGATATTGCAGTGTGTCAACGCCAAGAAAATTGCAGTGTATTAACCATAAGGATCCAAACCAAGGAACAATAAAACCCAACTAGAACACTGTGTGAAAATCGGTGGAAGGCGGTGTAAAACGCCAAGCAATACGTGGGGAGAATGTTGTCTAAAAAGGAGAATGGCAGAGTAAAATTTATCCATGCATGCATAAAAACACAGTCAATAATGTGAAAATGCAGGAATGTCCAACGAGATAAAAAGGCGAAGTAAAACGAGATAACAATAGATATAAACATGCAAAGTTCATGGAAAAACCTTGCCAACGATCAAATTCTGCAGGGTTAATGAACGCATCAGGGCATACGAAAACAATAAACCAAGGAAAACAATAGAGATTTATGGTGGATAGGGTCATCCTTCGTTCACCATCCTCGCATAGAAAAGCAGGGCATTGAGATCCATAGGTCTTTTAACACTAAGGCGACGATCGTAGATCAGGCTCCTGACCAACTGCTCAGGTGAGGACTGGCATGTTAGGGATGAAAAGGAAACAATCACATGGGTCACAATCAAACCACAGGGCCATTGAGTCAAGAGGGGATGAAGGCGACGGGAAATCAATTAACCAAACAATCAACTCTTCTAAAAAAAGGGGTCCGCTATCAATCTAAGCATCCAATCCATTTACAATCAATATGCAGATCCAAGCATAAGTCTTAATGCACTCTACTCTACAAAATAAAAGAGCGTACTATTGCCTGATCACCCGCTTCGAATGATGTCCCACGCTTCATGCAACTACCGCTCGCCGACCATCGAGACCTCACCGGTACCTCCCAGCCAATGCTAGGGGTACTCTTCTTCCCCCTTAGCCCCCCGAGCCGCAAAGGGGCCACACATACTATCCAGAGATTTTGTCTAGCTCCCAGATCGCTTGGCAAGGCTGAGCTACCACTCCTCTCCGAGCTAGGTATCCCAACTCCCACAAGTAAATCAGTCAAGTCGATATTTTTATAGCGTAACATTACGCAAATAGAAGATGATCCTTTCTCCTTCTCCTTCCTTCATTATATAGAATTTCCCACTTCCTCTCTTTCCTAAAGTCTCATGTAATTAAAGTTTTTAAAAATAAAATCCTAAAAATCCTTCTTCGTACAAGTGTCACCCATCCCCCACATTCCTCCATTAATTAATTTATTTAATTAAATAATTATCTTTATTTCCCTCACCCACCTAGAGTTACTCCTAGAATCACTCCTAGGTGTCCCTAGATTCTCTTACAGGTTTTGAAGGTTTCCCTATTATGAAATTGCTAATTCAGTTTAAAATTAGAAAGCTCCTAAATGTAGATTCTTTACTAAGTTGGCTTCCCGCTTTTTCCCTTAAGTTCCACTTTTTCCTTTTTATGTTACCTCTTTTCCCTAGTTTCCTATTTTTTGATTTTCCTTCCTTCCCCTTTTACTTAGAACTCAAAAAGGAAGGTGAGGAATTTAACCCCTTTTTCCTTTTATCATTAATTTAGTATATTTTAAATTATCAAAATATAAAATAATTAATTCCCTCTTAACATGTTAATTGTCTTAAAATTGTTTTAAAATTTCTTAACATGTTAATTGTCTTAGGCCCATCTAGGTCCATCCCTCTATCATCATCAATGCGACATGCACTTCAGGATGCATTAGGTGCTCCAGGGGTGCCACTCGCCTCATCTGTTCCTTTGCGCGATGTGCCCTTCAGGACGCACTACATGCTCCAAGGGTGCCACTAGCCTCTTGACTGATTGGTAAACATCAATAACCCCTGGAGTCAACCCTTCGCTAGGTGAACTTGTGGGAGACTAAGGGATTCTAAGGAATAAGTCCCCCACCTTATTGCGGGCCCATTAGAATCATCGTGAACCACTGTCGCGGTCTGCCCTCACGACATCGTGGTTCCTCTCGAACTAGGTAATCATTAAACTATAGTTCGAGCCATGGCGTGAGTGCTAGTAGGCTATGGCAGGGTTGTTGTCCACACCTCTCCCTCATATCTCTGGTAGTCATGCGTGACCCCTTTACTCCATATGTGAGTCTGGTGGGAAAGCTATCATTAGCCTGCATCATCAAAAAATCATGTCAGAACATATCCACATCATATCATCTAATCAGATGCACTAATATCACAGTAAAACAATCAAACCTCAATGGCACACTCCTTGACTCAAACCGGAGTCCAAGGGGTTCCATCGATGCCTTTGCATCTGCGAGGTCCAAAACCCTGCACACTCAGTAAAACTGAGTCAATAGCACCTATGTATGTCAATGTAGTAAAAAACCATATCATTAACCCATAATGCCTCATGATAAAAATCAAAGTTTTAATAGCATAATAATCTGAATCACTTGCGAGTAAGTGTCCTCAAAGAATAAGTTCACTCAGTGTGCCAGAGCGGGATGTTACATACACCTCCTCTTGGTCTAAACTTCATCCTGAAGTTTCACAGTATAAATGCCGAAACAAGGTGTATCCCAGTGTCATATGTCTATCTATCAAACAAAAATGGAAACTACTGGTGCATATCATATGCATCCTCCTAGGTTGCCGAGTGTGGACTATAATTGTCCCACTGGACCTTGACCTGATCTACCGTTTGATGTCATAGCTGTCGAACGCGATGATCCAAGATAAGGACCAGATCAGCTGGGAGCGCTCCCTCGTCCGATACCTGGAAGGCACTCATGTCAATAACATGTGTAGGATCACTAATATAATGTCTCAAAACAGATACATGAAAAACATCGTGCATATGCCTCAAGGAATCAGGTAAGGATAATTGATAGGCCATAGGCCCCTTTCTCTCCATAATCTCGAAGGGTCCCACGAACCTAGGAAAGAGTTTAGCTCCCTTTCCAAACTTGATTGAAATCTTATGTGGTTTAACTCGCAAGAAGACTCGATCACCGACCTCGTAACTACGGTCGACTCGGTGCGCATCGACATAACTCTTCCATTGATCTTGCGCTTCTTTAATCCTCTATCTTATGGTTTTCATTTGTTCTTCTGTTTCTTGGATCGCTTCTAGTCCCACCAGGACCCTATCCTCAAGCCGATCCCAACTCAAGGGTGTTCAACACGGTCTTCCGTAAAGAAATTCGAAAGGCGCCATCTTAATGGTTCTTTGGTAACTATTGTTGTAAGCGAACTCTAGTAGTGGCAAGAATTCTTCCCAACACTTTTGTTGGTCCATCACGTACATGCGCAACATGTACTCCAAGGTTTGGTTCATTCGTTCGGTCTGCCCATCAGTCTCCGGGTGATACGCAGTACTAAAGTTAAGTTGGGTTCCCAAGGCCTCTTGGAAACTTGTCCAAAATCGTGCAGTAAACACCGATCCTCGATCAGATATAATCCTCTTAGGAACGCCATGCAGCCTCACAATCTCACTGATGAAAATTCTATCTATGTCAGGTGCCTGATATGTCGTATGCACAGGAATAAAGTGAGCACTCTTCGTCAGAGTGTCTACTACTACGAAAATCGAGTCATGTCTCCTTACCATCAGTAGCAATCCAACAATAAAATCTATTGAAATAACCTCCCATTTCGATTCCAGAATGGCATGTGGTTGTAGTAATCCTGTTGGGTGTCTATGTTCAGCCTTTACATGCTGACCATACATTACATTGACATTCGGACCATACATTTCATTGACATTCCCTTGCGCACAAGAAGTAAAATCTAACATTATGAAATACGTCATGCAAAACCTTAATTTTCAGGTGCGCAAGAAATAAATAATTTTAAGGCCATCAACCAAAAATAACCTAGATGAAAAAAACTAATTATCTAGAACCACCATCTACTACATAAATCCCGATGCGTAAGAAACCCAACATCTATGACTATCATTCACGACATACAATCCATTGCGCAAGAAGCAAGAAACTAAAACCATCAATATTGCATCCACATTGTCTTAAGGAACCATCTAAATCAACATTAAATAGAAGCCAATAAGCCAGTCTAAACATCATAATGGTTAAAAATATAAGTAACATCAATTGTAGGCTAACTAACTTGACTAAAATTATAAATGAGCCATTAAGCAAATGGAAATTAAATGCAACCAGTCTAGCAAGGTGAAATGTGCAACCCATCTTTCATCCAACACTCCTTCTAACTAGCCATTAATCGTGATGACAATATCATCCATTTCAAACTAGAAGGCTACCATTTAAAATAAACAATGAAGCAATAATAAAAGCCCTTATCACAAAGAAAATTACCAAGGCATTTTATAACATGGCATTAAATAATAAATGACCTATCAATTAATATACCACTAACAATACTAACTACGTCATGGAAAGAAACATCATGGAGACATTATTAACTCGATACATTCCATCAAGTGACTAATTATCTCAAGGTAACGAGGTGACAGTTGTCTGCGAACATTAAAGGAACCGGCTGGAAGGGTAAAATCCATAAAGCCAAAGGTGAGATTCACTGCCAGCTAAAGGTAAAACAAAAACACATTAACACTTATCACATGATATCTACACATTAACACACAGTAATAAATTAACTACGATTATACCACTTCCATGTATATATAGCAATGAATTATAACTATACCAGGGATTGTCAACGGATTATAAAACTACACAACAATAAATTAAATACAAATATACAACATCCATGTATATACAACCATGAAGAGTCAATGCAAAAGGCATAAAGATCACCATGGTAAGTATTAAATATGAATATCTTGGTAATATCACAGTAGTATTATAAAAACACTATTTCAAATGCTAGAGATAATGGTATTGGTTTATTCTCCCTATTCGCGTAATTGAATTTAAATTCTATTTACTGTAATCACCACTTCAATTGCTATAGTAGAAATAAAATGTCAATCCATCGCAGGAGTAATATGATATTGCAGTGTGTCAACGCCAAGAAAATTGCAGTGTATTAACCATAAGGATCCAAACGAAGGAACAATAAAACTCAACCAGAACGCTGTGTGAAAACCGGTGGAAGGCGATGTAAAACACCAAGCAATACGTGGGGAGAATGTTGTCTAAAAAGGAGAATCACAGAGTAAAATTTATCCATGCATGCATAAAAACACAGTCAATAATGTGAAAATGCAGGAATGTCCAACGAGATAAAAAGGCGAAGTAAAACGAGATAAAAATAGATATAAACATGCCAAGTTCATGGAAAAACCTTTCCAACAATCAAATTCTGCAAGGTTAATGAACGCATCAGGGCATAAGACAACAATCAACCAAGGACAACAACAAAGGTTGATGATGGATAGGGTCATCCTTCATTCACCATCCTCGCACAGAAAAGCAGGGCATTGAGATCCATAAGTCTTTTAATGCTAAGGCAATGACCGTAGATCAAGCTCCTGGCTGACTGCTCAGGCGAGGAATGGCATGCTTGAGACGAAAAGAAAACAATCGCATGGGTCACAGTCAAACCAAAGGGCTGTCGAGTCAAGTGGGGATGAAGGCCACAGGAAATCAATTAACCAAACAATCAACTAGGCTAAAAAAAGGGGTCCGTTGTCAATCTAAACATCCAATCCATTTACAATCAATATGCAGATCCAAGCATAAGTCCTAATGCATTCTACTCTACAAAATAAAAGAGTGTACCATTGCCTGATCACCTGCTTCGAATGACATCTCGCGCTGCATGCAACTCCCGCTTGTCGACCGTCGAGACCTCACCGGTACCTCCCAACCAATGCTAGGGGTACTCTTCTTCCCCCTTATCCCCCCGAGCCATAAAGGGGCCACACACACTATCCAGAGATTTCGTCTAGCTCCCAGCTCGCCTTGCAAGGCTGAGCTACCACTCCTCTCCGAGCTGGTTATGCCAACTCCCACAAGTAAATCAGTCAATGCAAGATACCAGATATATAAAATATGCAGAACAGAAATGAAATGCTAGAAATGATAGAATAACAGTAAAATATCCAGCATAATCTTCACAATACACAGAAACGATATGCGAAATAGCAACAGAAATAGCACTTTGAATCAGATAGCAATGTTTACAGGCCTCTTTGAGGGGGAAACCTCCAGTCGAGCAGCACTCTATTACAATAATATCCAATCTATGGTTTTCATACCCTCGACCCTTATTTATACTAAATATGTCTATTAAGAGAAGCATCTAGGGGAAGATCCTTCTAGAAGCGGAAGCTTCTAGGTCTTCTTACATCCGCCTTATTCTATTTTATTGAAAGGTATTATTAATATTGACCTTTATTACATCTGAATACAATGATCTACCTATGTGCGGGTTAGGACCTTAACATGTCTGCCCCCTTAAAAACAACCTTGTCCTCAAGGCTTGAGATGTGGAAACTGCTGCAGAATGGTAGCTGGTTCCCAAGTGG
>JZKD02S1232525.1:0-12378 GCA_000966675.3 Picea glauca
ATATATATATATATATATATATATATATATATATATATCAACAACAAATGATAACAATAGTTGCAAATCTAACCATAAAAAATCAAGTACAAGATGTTGAAATAAAACTAGTAATTACTAGTTGAACTTCCAATGATTTAGGAAATAATTTGATGATATTTAGGGTTTTTTATTAACTTTTATCATAAATTTATTATGAAATCCAAGTTGTTGTATAAAATAATTTCTACAGCAGCAAGATCTAACCACAAAAATCAACAAGTAAACTACCCAATGATTAGCCAATAACAAGTAGAAAAATAACCAACGTGTACAAGTGAATTTAAATGGTAGATTAGAGAGAAATGAGTGAGGAAACGATGACTATGCAAAATCCCTAATGGATGTAGCATTAATTTGTAACAACAATGAGAATAACTTGGCTAAACTAGACGCCCTTAGGACACAAGCAAGTTTATAGCATTAAGAATAAATTACAACATGAACAATTGCAATATCTCTAATTTCCACATATACCAATGCAATGATTTATATCTCCAATGAAAAAATACTAGTGCCTTTACAATTGGGTTATGTTGTCTCTTGTTTAAGATCTAGGGTTTGTTACTTCTCCAAGGGTTTAAGCCTTTTAACTCCCTAGAGAAAGCAAAACCTAGCAAGGTAAATCTAGGAGGGTGTAAGCCTTTTTACTCCTCCTAGCAACCCTTGCAAAGTAGCTTATTAAAAATAATAATGATAGATATTAGTGGGGGAATAAGAATTTATACTCCTCCAAGGGTTTAGACAAATATAGCTTGAAAAGAGAAGAGAAAGACACAATTAATGCAGAAATTCCTTACCAATTCCAAGAAAAAGCATGAAGAAAACCTCTTTTACCAAGAATATTCCACCACGATAGCAAGAACAAGACATACAAGATATAGTGCCTCGTATTCCTTCACCAAAAGATAATTACTAGCATACTCAAGAGAGTTTCAAGATAGATATAGAGAAAAAGTCCCAAGTAGGGTGAAAATTTCAGCCATACAATATGTAATTCTCAAGTGAGTTATGATAAAATGACAAAGGGGTGACCTCTATTTATATGAGGTCGTCTAAAAACATTTTGTCCATCTTTTGAAAATTCAACATCAAATTATAGAGGTTGAACTCCCTATTTGTGTTTCTACATCTTAAAATTCAAAATTACAAAAAGAAAATCCCTTTTTTGAGGTGACGTCATGCCCTAAACGGTGACATAGGGCCTCTAGAAGAGACGTTTTGGCCTAGGATGAAATCATTGGGACTCCAAAGGCCATAAATAATTCCACAAAGTACTCTAGAATGTTCCTAGTGTCTCTCTCTCCATCTAATCAATCCACATCATCATCAACCATGAGAAACCCCATCAAAACCCTAAGCCCATGTGACGTCTAGGACATAAGGTGTGACATATTAGACCTTCCAAGGCCAACGTTTCGGAGAAGGCGATGGAGAATATTTGTCTAATGGTGTCCAAGTGCCTTCAAAGGAAACACGTATCTTCCCATGTGTCCAAGGAGAAGGGGCGCATCATCCAATCAGTGGGCTTCATGCCCCAATGAAGCTCCAAGTAACCTTGTGCCTCCACAATCAAGCTTTCACCTAGAAAGGATCTGTAAAGACAAACAAGTGTGCCCTCCAAGTTTCCACAAGTCACAAATATCATTCCAATTAAATCACATTTAATAAAATAACCATCTAAACATTTGCATCAAATATACCCTTTCAAATCAAACAAATGCTCAAAGACCCTATTCAATTTGTCAAATTTAGATATGGGAGGGGTTTCATAATTCCCTATTGGGTGAACCAATTCCTCAAGTAGGGGATGTTCCCAAGGAGAATCCTTTCTAAGTTATGTAGTGAAAGTGAGGTGGATGGGGTTAGACTTATAGGTATGGGGTTTCATGACATACAAGGGCTCATATTGTCTCATTTATGGGTTCCTTTGTTGAGGGATATCCACATCCTTTTTCTATTTCTTTCTTTTTTAAGAATATTTTCCAAGCCCTTTATTAGCCATTCATTTTGTATGTGTTTCCAAGTTGGAGATAGTAAGGGGCACTAAAAGGAAATGCATAGCCCACATATTCTCTAAATTGATTTGAATTCTTTTCCAAGTTGAAGACAATAAGGGGCACTACAAAGAAAATGCATAGCCCACATATGCTTTATCTTGAAAAGAATCATTGACCAGTTAGTTATTTATTTTATGGGTCCTTCATTTTTTTGAGAGACGTTTCATTACTCTCGGGATCCCATGGAGAGATTTTATTGCATGATTTTTTTTCCAGGGAACCTCTGAGCCTAGTGGCCCCTTCTTCCCATGAAATGAGGTATCTTCCCTTATTGGGTTAATAATCCACAAAACCTAAAATATGGAGAAACGAAGGGGAAGAATTAATGGAAGGTGACAAGTATGAGCAGGAATGGTATGATGAACCTTCAAGGAGACCCCCCAATAGAAACCTTTCCCTAAAGGTAGCCACTTACTAGGAAACCATGATGCTCACCAAGGTGAAATAGGGAAAGAAAACATAATTTCCAAGAAGACTCTCCATAATAAAGAGAAGCGTTAATGCAACATATTCAAATGCTTCAAGTATTAAGCTGACACTTACCACGACACCAGAATTGTTACCTCATGAAGAAAGGCATTTTGTCCTTTGTGGGTCAAGTTGGGTGTGGTGGATGTTGTTGCCATAGATCAAGCGGTGATGTGTGGTATTATAGGGACCCATGCCTTTTCATTTGCCTCCCGGTACTCCATGTTTTCAACCTGAGGGCCTCAAGATATCATCTCCTTAGTTATCCCTAGGAATGGGGTATAACATATGGCTCCTACTCGGGGACATGTACGCGTCATAGAGTGCATGAGAACCTCAACATATTCTGGTAAGACCTATGCCTACACGCACTAAAACAAAAAACATGTTGGATATTGAGGGTGGCTCACTCACCCTTTGTCCATATGATCAAAAATTGAAAATTTCAACTAGTCTTTAAAAGAAAATTTTGCATTTTTCAAAAATTTATAAACTAACATGTAATATGATGAAAGAAAATGATCATAACAAGTATGTAATAATGCAAGTAGATAAAAATTCAAATGAGATATGATGTGCAAATAAGTAAATGCAACTAAATTATCATGAGCAAGAAAGATGCAAATGTAAGAAAGCAATATGACGTACATACTTACCTAGGCCACATGACCTGAACATGTCAAGTGCTAGGTGATGTCAATTGAAATCATATAACCAATGAAAACACCTGCTCAGTATCTCACCCAAGTGATTTCCCCTATGATTTATTATAAAATATATCAAAGAAAATTTAAGCACATAATAATCATGAATATGAACAAGCATATAATCAATCATAGAAAGCAAATAATGGAGGTGGGTTGGAGGAAGAAAATATTGCTAGAAAGAATGGCTAAAATCCTGATCGACCCATCACTGAAGAGGGAAACCATGTATAGATGATGGATCATATTATTCCTCATTAACATGACCATTTCTTCCTAAATACTGAGAGGAAATATGAGATTGGAAGAGAACTGCACTGCTTCCCAAAGAGGAAGATAAGAGGTAAGGGAAAACCTCATGTCCAAAAAAGGTAAATCATTGCCTCTTCATTTGAAAATCCTTGAAAAAATACCTTCTTTTTGTAGTGTGAGACTCCAACTTCTCTAGGATGGCCATGACTTGGTTTCCATCACGATCTGAGCACGAAGGTGGTTGGAAATATTCATAGAAAAAATTTGAATGCCCAAAAGGATATGCATCACAACTCCCAAGGGATGACTAAAAGTCATCATGAGTATATTGCGACAAGTCATCCTCAAATGGATGGTAAAAATATGTGACCATATCATCATCAAGATGCCAAATATATGGATCACACGCTTGTGAAATGTAATCCTCTGAAAGAAACATTTATGCATTCTTTATCTGAAAGGTTCCCTCAATGTCGTAGTTGGGATCTCCATAAAAAATGAAACAACCCATGTCCCATTTACGCGTCCCAATATGTATAAAGGTGTATATGTGATCATCAAACACATCCAAGGGATCCTTCATAAATTATCTGTATGACTAGAATTGACCATCTCTTTGTTTTTTTGTGCAGGAAGAACAAAGGATAGAGAAACTTCAATTGGATTTCCAACATGATGCATTTCATGGAAGTATTCTTCATCAATGTATTCTTCATCATTGAGACTAATTTATTCTTCAACTCCATGTGTAGGAGGAAGGAAAGACTAGATACCTTCATCTTCATCAAGTGGGAGAATGGATACCAATGTCTCATCCTGGTTCTCAACATGTTTCACTTCACCAAAACTTAATTTTCTTCTTGGAATATTTCTTGATGGATGCCTCTTCATTACAAGGGGTTTAATCCTTAATGCAGAGTGCCTCACCAAATGGTTCCTGAAAGGATCAAATATGGAACTCTTGTTCTTCTCATCATTGTAGGCTTCCTCTTTGCTGGGTAATTCCTTGTCAATATCTTGCTCTTCCTTGGGATTTTCCTCCTATTCATGGACTTGTTATTTCACTTCTTTCTTCTTGATTGTTTTCTTGCAACTAACCACTCCAAGAAAAAATTAAGGTAGAAAGAATTCGTGATTTTCAAGAGTGTCTTTTTCGAACTCTCGTTCCTTGAATGTGTTTCCATGGTTTTCGAAATAAACCACCTTCAAATCCTCAATCAGACCTAAGGAAACCATTCTTTCCTGAAAGGAATTCTCAAGGTCTGGACTGATATCCTCAAGTTGTTGGGATTTTGGTCCACAATGATTGAGAAATTTTCATATTAGGATGGTTGTAGAGTTTGCGCCCTTTGGGATGCAAGCATGCTTGATCAAATTTATCTGCTTCTTGTCCAAAGATAGAAAGAACAATTGTGTCTGAACATCATTTTGGGTTATCTCATACCAACTATTTTACTCATCAAACTTGAAAACATGTGTAACGATCAAACATGGGTTACCATCAAACTTTGGGAGCCTGAATTTCATCACAAGTAAAACCCTTACCTAGCAAGATTTGTGTAATGTCTCCATTTTCAGGATCCCTTGCTCTGTAGTTGGAGATGACTTTATGGGTTTATGTCAGCTTAATAAGAGGGGTAATTTTATGTTAACGATGAGCTCGGGTGGTTTATAGTATTTATATGATGCTTTTATAGGTCCATTTATCATCTTTCATCATTGATATCACTCCTGCGCAATCATATTTCGATTCTAATGCATTTTTACCATTCCCCTAAATTGGGAATATTAATGATAATTATTTAATGGAATCACTTAGCTTGTCATTTTAATAAATTATCTAAGAGGGACACCTTATTGTAATAGCTCATTGGAACCGGGGGGAACTCTAAATGTTGAGATGTTGAAAAAATGACTTACATTGCCTATAAATGATTTAAAGTCAAATAAATCACTTTTGGTGTAAAAAGGGTTAATTGATTAATAAGCAATTTTAGAGTAAATTCTAAATATTGATTAAAAGGTCACTTGAAGGGAAAAAAGTTAAATGGGGTATAAAGGAAAATTAGGAGCTCATCCTCTCATCATGTTGATAGAATTTTCTACATCTGATTTGGAGATCTCGTGGAGCCTTTGGGGTTTGGAGTGAAACCCTTCTGTGGATTGGTTTCGGTGGTGAAATATTCCACCTTAACTGGTAAGGTTTCAGTGGTGAAAGATTCCAAACTAGCATTCACTATTGAGGGTAAACATCCATATTTTGTAGCAGTATGGGGATTGTAGAAGGTATATTTCTTCTTGTGCAGGTTGAGTTATACTTTTGGAGGATGATTTGTTGAGTAGAGGTCGATTTCTCCTTGTGTAGGTTGTAATTCCTGTCAAGGAGGCAAGTTTATTGTTGTTGGGGCTGAGTTCCATTGTTGTTAGGCCATGTTTCTTGTCAAGGGGTTGATTTTATTGTTTTTGGGGGTGAGTTTCATTGTTGGGGTTGAGCTCCCTTGTGTTGGGCCGAGTTTTGTTGTCAAGGGGATGCGTTTCTTGTTGTTGGGATGAGTTTTTTTGTCAAGGGGGTGCGTTTCATATTGTTGGGAGACCAAGTTTCATTTTTTGCCAAGTTCTCTTACTGTTGGGCCAATTTATCTTGTTGAGGGGATGAATTCTATTGTTGGGGTCAATTTCAATTGTTGTTTGAGGTGTGTGTATTTATAAATTAGAAAAACAACAAGTCATGCTGGATCTGTTAGTTAATTGGTTGATAGTTGTATCTTGGATGGATAATAACAACAACATATGTGCTTTTTTCTTGTTGTCATACATTTTTTTTAATATGGCCAATGAATTGTGTTTCTTTGCGTATTGAATAAAATTGTTATTTGGCATCAAAACATGTTTATCATTTGTAAACCCAATTAATAAAAGAATATCAACCACACATAATCAAACAACAACAATAAGGAGCTCTTTATAGTGGGATTTGAGTGTTCCAACAAAGTGTTTGACAAAATTCACCAATCATAAATACACCTAAAATACTACAACAACCAAATCAGGGGGTTTAGCAAGGGTTTTGAACATATCAAAAAAATGCTTGCCAAAATTATTGAGCCAACAATCACTTTAAAACATAACAACAATCATAAGAGGGTTGTTTTGTTGGTTATGGAGCATGATTATTTTCCTGATTCAGAGGTCTTATTTCAACCGTGTTTGGATCTCATTTGCTAATGGGGGTTGTGGGGGGGATTTCCCCCCCACATTTGTCACCAAGGGGGTCACCTTGTAAAATATTGTAATTTCATAGTCAATCATAATTTTTTATCATTAGGTTGTAGATATGACAATAGAATTTGTGTTAGTGTTTTTTTCCCTAGGAGGAAACCCTCTTTTTTATGTATGACGGAATTGTATTTTGGTTATGTATGTGAGTGAATATTGTATTCTGAGTGAAGATACTATGAGAAAAGAAGAGGAATTTACAATGGATGTGCCGTAGGTTGTATCCCTTCATTTGTTGGATAATAATAAAGGAAGGATTGGTAATTTCTCTAGTGGACGTAGTCCATATTGGGTGAACCACATATATATGTGTATCTATTATAATGTGTATCTTCTATGTTTTATTTATGCATATGTTTTATATTATTACTATGTAATCCTATATTTTATAACAATTGGTATCATAGAAAAAGGTAACGCGTAGTAAAAGAGAGTTCTTGCTTCGAGTGGGAGAAATGGCAGAAGATGGAAAGTTTAGGGTCAAGAAATTTAACGGCCAAAACTACCAGTTATGGAAGATGCAAAATATATATCATAAGGATATTTCCCTACCATTGGGAGGAAAAGAAAACCATTCGGTGAGTATGAAGGAGGAAGAATGGGACGTTCTTGACATAAAGGCACTAGGAATGACACGATTGTGCCTGGAAGGGTCGTTGGATTTCAACACTTCAAAAGAAAAGGAAACAAAGGATCTGATGAAGGCACTAGATAAACTATATGAAAAACCCTTAGCCTCCAACAAGGTATTTCTAATGAAGTGATTATTTAATATGAATATGTTATAAGGTGGGTCTATTGTCGATCATTTAAATGAATTTAATACGATTACTAATCAACTAAGTTTTTTAGGAGTGAAATTTGATGATGAGGTTAGCGCTCTTCTAATCGTGTGCTCATTTCCAGAAAGATGGAATGTCTTGGTCATGGTTGTAATTAAATTTGTCTTCGGTTCAAACACTCTGAAATTTGATGATGTTGTTGGTCTTATACTTAGTGAGGAAATGTGATAGAAAAGCATAGGTGAGACATTAGCTAATGTGTTGACCATAAAGAACAGGGGAAGACAAAGGGAAGAAGGATCAAAAGGAACTGTGGGAAATCTGGGAAGGGCAGATCCAAATCTAGACGAGAAAATATAGATTGTTGGAACTGTGGGAAGAAAGAACATCTAAAGAAAGACTACATATCTCCAAAGAAACAAGGATATCGACAACAAGAGAAAAATCAGGAAGCAAATGTAGCAGGTGATGTGTTAAAAGAAGATTTGATTATTTATTTAGATAATATTATTGATTCTTGGGTATATTATTTAGGGGATTCATTTCATGCCACACCCCATAGGAAATATTTTCAAGATTATGTTCAAGGTGATTTTGGATAGGTTTATTTGGGTGATGATGAACCATGTGAAATTGTTGGAATGGGTAAGGTACAAATAAATTTAAATAATGGAAACCAATGTTTTTTTAAAGAGGCGAGACGTTCCATATTTGATAAGAAATCTAATTTCAACAAGACAGTTGAGAAGTGAAGGATATATATCTACATTTACAGAAAATGCATGGAAGGTCACTAAAGGATCACCCATAATAGTAAAAGGAGAGAAGGTAGGTACATTGTATTTATGTATTGGTAATGCTCACTCTTTTATCTCTTTAGCTTATACATGAGAGGATACAACACTATAGTGTTGTATCCTCTAGCCTAGGGATAAAGAAGGAGATCACATATCGAGGACCATATGCCCTTAACATGGCGTAGCGAGAGCCAGATGACTTGAGCATGGCCCTAGGGGCCCCCTCTTTTCTTTAGTGAAGTCCACTTATCACCAGTAGTAGTATCCATCACACCAGCCTGGTCCTGAAATAGCGATGAGTCTTTCTCCATGAGGTAATGAGTTCGGGTATCATGGTATGTATCCCTCTAATTTTTGAAGCACTTGAATATGTTGTATTGAATCCTTCTTAATTTCATGACATTTTCTTGGAAATTATGCTCTTTTCCTCGTTCATACCTAGAAGGGTGACATGGTTCCCTAGTAAGCTGATTTCCCTTTAGGATGGGTTGTCACTAGGTGGGTCTTTGAAAATTCATCGTTCGTTCGCTCCATACTTACCACTTTCCATATTTATTCCTCTCATATCCCCTACCCTTGTTTTTTCATTGGGATTGGCTACACTAGGAAGGGTTTTACCTTACCTTGTGGGAAGAAGGGGATAAAGGCCTAGAGGGTCAAAGTAGTTGGCAAGAGTTAAAAGCCAAATCTTGAAAACTCTTGAGATTCTTTTCCCAGGGATCCCCGAGAAAATAATAAAAATATTCTCAGTAAGAAAAGGGGACCCATAAGATACATAAACACTCAAGGTACTAGTTGATGGATAGGAGGTCTCATCACGAGCCAAACTATTATGAACATGGGCATGTAGCAGTATGAAACTACCACCTATATGGTCACCAAACCATNCAATTTAAATCAGCAGCTTGAAATCATGTATACTAAAAATGTAGGACAAGCTAACAAAATTCCATGAGGGCAGAACTTCATTTTAAACGGACCTTTTACTCCCATTAAAAAAAAAATTGGGAACAATTCTGACCATCAGTCAAATTGATATTTAAGTCCATGAAGAACATGATTGTAGTTGTTCAGGAATTGCAAATCCAATCCATCTCTTACAATTCTATTACAAATCCTACAGTATCACAAATTGGGTTCCACCACTTAGTAAAATGATGGGATCTTATGTCAAAGAGAATATTAAAGTTTCTCGCAAATGAATGGATTTCAAATCTTTGGACGAGTTTCAATTTCATTGGTGGGAATACTCTAACCCAAGCTTCTTGGATGTATTGAAGTTCTTAATTGATCTAAAGGAAGAATATATGCGGCCTCAAAAGCAAATGGAAGAACTTTGTCAACTCTCATATGAAATTGATACATATAAAACTATGATGGGAGGGTATCTAAAAGGTTACAGACACTAAAATATTAATCCATTTTTGTTTCACCTCCATTGAATACTCCTTCACCACATAATTATAAATGAACATTTGATGCATGGGGAGGATGAAGTCTCTTCAAGAGAAATTACAAACACTTAAAAAAATGGGTTGCATTGAAGCTATGGTAGTGGTATTCAGTGGCTCCCTGACATGCCCCTTTTGAGAAGAAGGTTGTTTTATATTAAAGAATAGTAAAATACCTACCTGGAGGTTATAAATTATGGTACACTTATTTAAGGGAGAAGATGAATTTGGTCAGAGGAATTCCCATCATGCATTAGCGATACAAGAACTTGGACAATACGTTTGAGAGGGCTTTGGTCACAATGCATAGGATGTTGAGGATATGTATTATGTACCTTCAAGTGTTGATAGAGTAGAATCTTTTGAATCCAACCTGGTGGGCATTCGATGGTGCATGTTTCGCGTCACCTATGACTCAACATGATAGTGTATAAGATCCTTATTTTACAATGGGTAATCTAGAAGGGAGTTCCATTGGAAACTTCCTTATGTGTTTATTGAATTTTGATGCGATAAGTAGAGGAAGAATTCACAAGTTTACGAATGAAGTTGGTGTTAAGGAAAATAATCTAATTACATCCTTAACTAATTTATCTATGGTTATAGGAGTTGGTAAGTTATACTAACCTCCGTAACTTATTTGTAACTATGCATTCATATTAATATAGAATACAGATCAAGGTGTTGTGTGTATTGCAGTATCAATGATGTGTATTCCTTTACATGGTATCAGAAAGGGTCTAGTCCTCACTCCCTCACAGGAGGGTCCAAGAGCCTGGAGATATGAAAGATTGAGTAGAGAAACAATGACACTATGCCAGTTTGGACGAATCCCACTTCATTAGCGTTAGACATGGAAATATTTGTTTTGGCTAGTCGTAGCAAATCAGACTATGAAGAAACGAGAAGCGAGATAGAAATAGAGTGACTACTCTAAATTACATTGAAGGGGAATTTTATTAATATAACGTTGTATTGTACATTTAAAATCTCGAGAATATGTCATTTCTACAAACATTAATGTCCCTAAATATGCATAGTACTTGTAATATTTTTGTATTTTTAAACGTGTTTTATTGTTAATGTGGACAGTGACCACCAGAGACTAAGGAGGTCGTGGATCAGTTAATACCAATAGATATTCCTCAAATAGAGACATAATGGATTATGAGAGTTTCTAAGGACCAAAGAATCACTAGTCAAAAGAGCGATAAATACAATAAGTGAACTCACTCACTTTATTTGTGCAGAGAAGAGACGGAAGAAATATGTTGTTGTTCACTGGAATAGTAGAGTCACCTCTTTGTAGTAAAGAAATTTTTGAAGAATCATCGAGAAAGGGTTTCCTGGAGATTAAGAAAAGAAATAAAGGTGATGAATAATAACACTTCGTGCTTAGCAAGGAATAATAACATGGGATGGTTAAAAAACAAGCAAAAGAAAATTGCTACAAGAAGTAAAACAAGAAAGAAAGGATCGACATATCGTGTACTGTGAAAAGAGGTGATTAATAAGTTGAGGATAGAACCAAAGAATATAATTGTTTGTGAATCAAATATGTGGCACACATTTTGAATGTAATATGTCCATATGATAAATTATTTTTTAAGTGGTTTCTTGTCAAAGAACAACAACGGAAAATTATTGGGTAAAAGATGTTGGTATAATATTTTTTATTGCATGAAAGGCCTGAGTGTTCAAGTTTGTGTGAAATCCAAGTTGAAACTAGAGTTAAAATTAGTGCGTTAGTTGATGTAAAAAGAAGAAATACCAAACTAGGTGTAAATCCAAGAAAAGAGCAGCATAGAAGGTAATGAAGAACATGGAGAAGAGTAGAATGTTTGTGTAGGTGAATATTTTGTTAGATTCTAGTCAGGACAATAGATTCGATAGATGAAGAAGGGTATCGCCAGAAGATTCACCATGGAGCGAATAGCCTACAAGATGGAAGACCGAGGCTTCCTAGGAAAATAAGTTGCACGACATAGGTAAAATACTCTTCAAAGTTGAAGAGAAAGTATCGTTGATGTCGATCCATTCTATGCATAACGTTCCATCATTATTGAGCATAAAAGAGAAATTCAAAATTTGACGAAAGGAGAAAGTGAAGTTTATTTTTGAGGGTACGAAAGCAAAGCAACGTGAAAAAACCACGAAAAATCCGTAGAGAAGTGTGAGAAGCTGTGAAGATGTAAGAAGCATGAGAAGCCAAGAAGATGCATTATTTTAATTAAAGGATCATTTTTTATAAGTCTTGGTAAAATAAAAGTGAGTAATTATTGTAGTGACATTTAGTTTTGGCCAACTATTGTCACAAGTTTGAGAGTTTTTGTTGGAACTGGCCATTCCAACAATAGACAATTTTTATTTACTGGAATCATTGAGTACCAAACATTATTATGATAACAAGAAGAAAATTGAAAGAAAAGAATAAGAAGACATTAAGAAGAAAATTATAAAAGTGAAAGACAGAAGCAATAGAAGACGAACTCATGATGAAGTATGGAAAGAGGAAGAATGAGGCTTCGGGGAGAGATTGAATTGATTTG
>JZKD02S1232547.1:0-12378 GCA_000966675.3 Picea glauca
GAACCCTTCAACTTATAAAAATATCTACAAATAGAAGGGAAACTATAATGATGATATCTTTGACTATTCAACCATATTTGCAAATAAATTAAAAAAATGAAATTACGAGCTACTTGACTATACAATGATATTTATAAATGAAATGAAATAAATCATTTTTAATTTCAGCAGACTATCATAGAACACAAATTGTCCTTTCACCATCATAAACAATATAAGAGAAATCAAAGATCAAACAATAAATTGATATTTTGAGTTCCATATATATATATAATGAAAGTTCGCATAGTTACATAGCGAAATACATAGGTTCCACGGGAATTTTAGGCTAATAACAAAAACTAAGAGGTAATTAACATTTAACTCCAAAATTCTTGACTCTAAGCTATCGCTAAGATAGATCTCTTCATACCTGCAAAAGAAAACATTTCTCAAATTTAAAATTTAAAAATTTTAGATAAAATATATCAACAAATTTAAAATAAAATGTACACATACCATTTTAGATAAATAAAACAAATTGTGATTAAAGAAAAAATTGACATGTACGAAAAGTGTTAAGTTTCATCTTTCAACATCCATGTGCTCCTTTTCCACCAAATAATGTAAACATTTGTAACAATAAAAAGAAAAACCAATAACACATATTAGCATATATATTTTGTTAGAAACTATTTTAAAGATATTTAACTTTATTAAATAAGAAATGAGAAAGAATAACATACCCAACCGGAGTTCCAGAAATCTAAGATTATTGCTCTCTTTTTATTATACTTTTTTGGATTTTTTTAAAAATCAAACTTACATCACGAAGTTCAAAATAATCCAAAATAATTACTCTCCATATTAAGCCTTTCTTTGCATAAATCTTTAATTTTATTTTATAACCAAATGTTCTTCCAACATTGCCTACATGATCTAAACGAAGTAAGATCACATTTAACAAATTTTTAAAGAGAAAAATTGTGTGCTTGGTAATGTTCTTGGGGAAAAATACCCTATGGACTAGCAAATAGAGTTCAGACTTTGCATGCAGATATGACCAAATAGAAATTACTTTCTACCTCCATCCCTAGATTTAAATCCAATTTTCTCAGTAAATTCATGGAAAGATCAACCTACCTCGTTACTAGCATTTGATGTCGATCCTCCATTGTGCTTGATTACTTGTTCGCAATACTCCTTCCAAAGCTGACCTACATTCAAGACAAGCAACAACTATGCATGCATACTACTGATATACTAACGGGTTAGAAATCCAAACATAAACTAATCAAACCATAAAAGGTTCATGAATTGGGATGGGAAAAGCACTTTCTTTATTACTTTGAATGAGTCAACTTACAAAAGTTGAGACCGGCCACCGCTCCTTGAACCTGATCCCGGGCTCCTCTTCTTCTATCCTCCAACTGCTTTTCTTTGAATCTCCTTTGGCATAAGGAAAGGCTAAAGGGTTGGGACAATCGGAATATGTAAATGGGTAGAGTTTCTTTGCTATATTTTTCCTCTTCCAAATGGGACCCCTACCCCTTCTTTTATAGGCTAGAAGGAGCTAGGTATTTGGACAAACCATCAGCCATGCATGGCCAGGAGTTTCAGTTAACTCACCGATAGATTTTTGTTCTGTTGGCAACTTTCCTTTTTTCGTGCTTTTGTCGGTCCACACGGGCTTTTGTTGGTCAACCAGTGTGTACACATGTGCAGTAATGGATTAGGGCACATGGGCCTTTATAAAAGAGGATTTTGAAAGAGTTGTTCAGCAACGCTTTGGAAAAGAAGGGATATGAGTTGGCCTAATGCCAGGTAAGCATGTGTGGTGCAATTTAGGGTTATAAAAGATGCCCCCTAATGTCTGAGGTCAGAAGAGCATCTGATGGCCTAAATAGATTACCAATCTTTACTGATGTGCCAAACGATTGAACCCAAGGATTAGGAACCGGGAGGTCTCGTCTACAAAAGAACAAATGTATCATCGAGGCGGGCATACCCATGCTCGGAATAAAATAGAACCATGGATACCAATCAAATACACTGTAGACCCATGTCAAATAACTGTAAAGAGTAGCCACAAACAATACACAATAGAGCTACATCTCAAAATCAGAAAGATATACATATAGAGTATCCATCTTCCAGAAGCTGATTCGGCCTAATGGCTGGAGATGAGATCTTCAGAGCTCGAGCAACAACTTCAAAATAGTCAAAAATTAGGTAGGAGTGTAATATGAGTGTACAACTTCACTACCCAGAGGTCTTTGACGGCTCGTTGGTCATGGACTTGATAATCTTGATGATTATACTGAAGGCTTCAGTGATTTCGAGAAAGGACTTGATTGGATGTTCAGGATGGTCGGGTATGCGGACAAGAGACATATTGCATATGGGCCGACTTAGGATTATTAACAAACTTCCCTTGGAAAATAGCACCCAAATGATGAGACTCAGGTAGCATGTATGTTAATCATAAGTCTACGAAGAAGGAGGCAATGCAAACTCTCCATATGTTTGGAAGGATAACCAAACGGTGGAGGACACAACTCTATATAATGAGAAAAGCTTCCTAAGGTCGTACTACATCCCATAGTCTGATTAACAAATGGACATATGTGCTTTATCCAAGGGTGACTCATTATGCTGCCAATAAAGAAAATACTTTTCCCTTCCTCTTTTTGGGGTATATTTGATTTTTTTTGTTCTTTTCAATAATTGTGGAAAAAAGAATAAAGGAATATTACGTTACAATGGAGGAATGAGTATTGCAAACATACAAGTTCAAGGCACAAGGACAAGACTGATGCTTTAGTAGAAAGACACTCAGGAAAAATCCTCCGAAGGGTTAAGACGCAGAAGAAAACTGTTACAAGGCTGGCGTATAAGGTATGCAAACGCGGTTAACAAAACACACAATTGTAACATCCTTCGATGTAAGTTTAACAAGTGCAAAGAAGGTAAGCTCGGTGGTTTTTCATATTTAGAGAGTCTGAAAAAACATAAAATGAGACTCCATTGGGGTAACTTTTTCGCAGATAGTCTAATCGGTTCAAAAAAGGGTAAACTAGCACCGATTAGATGTTGATTCAAAACCATTTTAATGAGTGTGACAAGGACAATATCACTCAGCTATTTTTTCATTTTTAAGGAGTCTGAAAAAAGATTAACTATGGACTCTGTCAGGAACGTTCTTCTGGACCAATTTAATGAGTGTGAAAGAATAAGGTCACTCAACAATCTTTTTAATTTTAGGGAGTCTGAAAAGGGCTTAACTATGGAATCCTTGGGGGTTTCTTTTTCATAAGTTTAGTCCCTCAGGCCCAAAAAAGGGATAAAATTATACCTGAGAGTACTCTTCTAAAGAACAGAAGTTCCATAGAGTATACCTTTGTTCTATCAGTTGACCGTCCGGACCGAAAAAGGGGTAAACTACCACCGGATAGACGTGACTTCAAATTTCAGTTTAACGAGAGTGAAAGGTCACAAGATTGCTCGACAATCTTTTCATGTTTAGAGGCTCTGAAAAGGGCTTAAAAGGAGACCCGTTAGTTTTTTGGGAGTCCTAGGGGTGAGATCAAGAGTGAAGAAGAATCATGCAAATGAGGCTCAAATTCATATTTAGGAAAGACTAGAAGGACTCCCCAACCTACAGTGTTTTAGAGACAGCATGAACACCATAATTCAACCAGGACCTACCTAGGGCATCCATGTTATAGTAAGCTCTACCACCAAGTTGTGACACTTCTAAAGCAGATATGATGGTTTCATGTCACAACCTGATGGGATCAATCCTATGGTAGAGGAAAAACACAACGAGACGCAAAAGTCAAGGTAGTCACCTAACCTATATGCTCAAGTTGATTCTTGGAAAAAAATTCATGGACCATCAAAATTTTCTCAGAACTCAAAAAAAGTGTCCCAATACCTGATCAAATCCGTCCCATATAACTCCTGAATCACTCTAAATGGTTTTTGGTATAAAGAAACTGATAAGGGAGGCCAAAAAAGTGACAAAAAGAGGCCAAAAACTCTATAAATAGAAGCTGGCAACTCATTGTCACCATTGTTGATTTGGAAATTGACTCTGGAGCCAAAAGACCCCCTTTGCTAAAAACATTGATTACGGGAGCTACAGTGGACGAAACGAACTTCCGCTTGGACCAGGTAAGTACAAACTCCCCTATCTAGCTATTCAATTCTTCAATTTTACTTTTAAGTTTGTTTTTTGAGTGGGCACCGACCTTTAAAAGGTCATCCCTAGGTCCACGAGGCTTGTCTCTGGACATGCCACATGTACACTAGGGCAGAGTAAAGCCCACCCGCATGTACACGCGACTGTCACTTAGACAATGCGCATTGACCCCCCTTTGTATAGAAAAAAGAACCAAATAACCCTGACTAAACCTCCTAAACTTTTTTTTCATGGTAGGATGTATGTCCACTGGAAGGAAATGGAGCATGAAGCTATCAGTGAGTTGGTTGCGGGAGATCCGAATTTCGTGGCCGCATTGATGCAATGTGGTTTGCTGAAGTTCTTCCTGTGTCCATTTATACAAGAACAACCGAGGCTACTAAATGCCTTGATTGACTATTGGAACCCTGATGCAGAGGCCTTTATGCTAGACGAGCAATCACTGGTGCCCACCACCGAGGATATCTATTTTTTGACTGGCCTCTCAAGGAGAGGGGAACTAATCAATTTTAGGACGTTTCCAATGGGTTCGCTTAATATAGCGGACTTGATAGCTCTGCACTATGAGGTTGGGACTAACCATTTGAGCTCCTAGGTGTCCATCAGTAATATCACTGACCTATCGCTACAGACGATATTATTGTTGATTGGGCGGATTACCTGTTCCGCAGCCTTGCATCAGGTGTCTCTTGCACGGGTGAACTGTGCTATCCAATGCTTGAATGCACAGATTTTTGACTGGAGTACCACACTACTAGAGTGTATGAAAAGGCAATCGACAGATTTCCGTTAGTGGACACAGAGGAATTTCGGGTTTGGGACAATTTTGTGTTCATTCTTCTTTGAGAGAGTTCCAAACTTTAGTCCTCGGGAAGTGGAACAAGGAAATTAGACCTCTTTTCCTACTATATGTAGATGGGCAGTATTACTGCAGCGACAGGGTGGTGGAAGGACCAATGAGTCCTTCATGATGACTTTTTTGCATGGTTGTCATGGCAGATCCCTTTGATCAAGGATTACCCATATGCAGGGATAGATTTTTCTAGAGATCCTGAGATACCCATGCCTCCTAGTGACGAGCGAGGGGAGATGGGTAAGTCTCCACCTTTGTAGTTTTTTTTGTTTGTATATGTAATTTTTATGTCTTTTATTTATATATATCAGTTTTTTATATGCTAGAGTATTTGACAGGTATACGTTTGTTGCATGCAGATGTGGGACCCATGCGACTTGCCGATTACGCATGGAACATGCATCATCCTCGGCCAGAAGCCGCAGCTGCCGCCATCGACGGACCAGTAGTAGCAGGGAACCTCCCAACCAGGGAGGCTGAGATGGTCCTTAGACGAGTTGAGTGGAACTTCACTACACTCACTCGGACAGTCCCAATAGTAGAGATAGAGGACCTACCACCATCCATGCAGCCTCATGTAGTGGGGGCATCTCGGATGTGGGTCCAATTGTTTAGGCATTTAGCCCATGTTGTGGACTATTATAATAGGGCCCATAGGCCCTAAACCTATTTAGACTTTTGACGTGCCATGAGCACTACTTGTATATATTGTTTGAGGGCATCAGCCCTATGACTGGTTATTAGTCCCATTTTTTAGGCGCTTGCGTCCATCTATGTACTGTGGTTATTTTATGTTGTTATATATGTTTTTTTTATCTTTTGTGTCTTATGATTCATGTGTGCAAAAATGTATTTACATGCTTATGTTAATGTTCTTTCATATGTATGCAAGATGCCAATCTAAAATTTGATTAGCTAACATATCTGTAATTTGGTTTAATCTCCTAGGAACATGAAAATATGTAATATAATCAAAGTTTCGTTCTAAGAGATGTACCCTAAGGAATCATCAGTGTAAGGTTGGATCATGAACCCGATATACTCTGTTTAGCTAAGACAGAACTAGTTGAGCGTCGAGATAGACCCGAAGATGAGAAATACCCAATGACAAGGTGTCATGAAGCAACTTAATAACTGCACTATACTCGACGACATTATTTGTGGTGTCACCTAAGCATATACCTCTAGAAGATAACAACTGGTCCCGAGGTGTAAAGATTACCCAAGCTGTGGAGGCAAGCCTCTGAGTGTGTCTACTAGCATCATCTACATACCCAATGAACACCATGGAATCGCTTGACATCTTCCATATTGAAGAAATATAACATCAATGACACGTCCATAACACTTTAAAAGAAACTAAAAGGTAATAGTACAAAGACTATACATATGTTACAAAAAGTTACCCAGAGTGACCTGCCTATGAGTAATACTTCTTGAGGTAGAGCCCATTTCTAGGCTCCACCAAAGCATTCCCTTCAAAATCAACCAAATGATAAGCACCCTTTTTTAATACCTCTTTTATGATGAAGGGTCCGAACCACATGGGTTTGAATTTTCCTGCCCCCGGGGGGTCCTTATCTTGGTCATAGACCAGGACAAGGTCACCTTTAGAGAAAATCCAAGGATGAATGGACCTATCATACTAACACTTGACCTTATGTTTGTGAGCCTCATTGGCTAGGGCCGCATCACGATGTTGTTCATTGAGCTGCTCAAGGTGTACTAACCGATATTCAAGTGGAGAAGTGTCTGGAAATATTTGTACTACCAATTTTAGAGATGGGATCTGACATTTGATGGGAAAGACTGCCTCTGGCACATAAATGAGTTGAAAAGGTGAGAAACTAGTTGTAGTCTTAACATATGTTTGGTAAGCCCATAATTCCAAGTATAACATCAAATGTCGATTTGACTTGGCTGAGTTGATAGTTTGCTATAGAATAGTCTTAAGAGTTTTGTTTGCAGCTTCCACCTACCCATTGGCTTGGGGGTAGTAGGGTGATGAATGCTCTTGCCATAACCCAAGATTTGATGTTAATTCGATCATCATTTGGTTCTGAAAGTGACTTCCATGGTTAGTAACAATCTCTCTCGGGACGTCGAACCTTGCTATGATCTGGTTGAATAAAAAGAGAGCTACAATCTCTCCATCATCTTTAAACATTGGCATAGCTTCGACCCACTTATTGAAGTAGTCTACAACTACGATGATATAGTGGTGCCCCCTTGTTGACGGGGGGTTGCAAGAAGTGTAATCAATCCCCCACTTGGTGAAGGGACCAACTATGATGATAGGAAACATAGGAGTGGGATGTGCCCTCATCTTTAGAGAGAAGACTTGGAACAGATGGCACTTCTTGAATGATTCTATACAATCTTTGATAAGTGTCGGCCAGAAGTAACCTACTCGTAGAATATTTTGGGTTGTTTCCAACCCAGACAAATGACCACCACAAGCTCTGATATGGAAATCGTTGAGCACGATGATTGCCTCCTCATGTGTGAGACATCGACGTAAGATGTAGTCTACACCTCTCCGATACAATGTATCATTGAGTATGAGATAATTCTTAACCTGATGGCATATATGTCGATGCTCATCACGAGAAGCAAAAGTGGGGAACTTCAAAGTCTATATATAGATAAGTATATCTCCATACCAAGAATCTGAATATGTGATAAAAAAACATATATCCCCGGATAGGTGATTCTTCAGGCACAACATCACCAGACTCAACCAGAAGTTCTGAAATAAGCTCTGCGAAGATCAATGACTTTTTGGACTTTGATGAAATGAAGTCTAAGTCAAATTCCTGGAGGATGACTATCCATCTACTAATTTCTCTGCCTATAACCTGTTGTGTCAACATGTATTGGAATGGATTCACAACAACAATGACGATAGTCTTGCGAAATAGAACATAATGATGAAACCGTTGAACAGCATGAACTGCTACCAACACAAGTTTTTTGATATGAGAATAATTGAGTTCTGGTCCTACGAGGCCTTAGCTCAGGTAATAGATCATGTATTCTGAGAACAAATCATCTTCCTGAACTAAAACCATGCCAATGGTTGACTCTGTGATAGCCAGATATAATAAGAAATCTTTGTTATAGTTAGGTGGTCGTAGCAGAGGTGCAGTTATGAGGGTGTGTTTTAATGCGTTGAAAGAGCGTTGAGCGGATTTGTCCCAGTAAAAGGAACATATTTCTTCAGTAAGCACATAAAGCCCTTGGTGGTTTCGGCATAGTTGGCGATGAAGCATTGTAAAAAGTTTGCCCTGCCTTGTAGACTCTGAAGTTGAAGGATTGTGCATGGGGGGGGAAACTGGATTATTTCCTCCACCTTGAGAGGATTGACCATGATCCCTATTGTTGATACGATGAAACCTAACAAACATCCTCGCGTTACGCAAAAGATGCACTTGTTTGGATTCAAGCGAATCCTAAAGTAGCAACAGTGTTCGAAGATTAGTCTAAGGTGTGTGGGATGATCTGTTCTCTTGTCAGATCGGGATGATAAATCATCTAGGTAGGCCTCGACTATATGCTTAAGGTCATCAAAAGAAAAATACATGGCCCACTGGAATGTGACTCCAGCATTTTTAAGGCCAAAAGGCATCTTACGATATGCGAATGTACCCCATGGACAAATGAATGTCGTTTTTTGTTGGTCTTCGGATTTTATTTGGATTTGATTATATCCCGAAAAACCATCCATGAAAGAAAAGGCTTCACAACTAGCACATTCATCAATGATTTGGTCAATGAATGGTGTTGGAAAATCATCTTTGGGACATGCCTTGTTCAAATCATGGAAATCGGTACATACATGAATCGTGCCTTGTTTTTTATTGACTGGCACAGGATTTGACACCCATTGAGTCAAATGGATAGGATAGATAAAACCTGCCTTTAGCAATTTCTCAACCTCAATCTTGATGGTTATTGTTTTCTTAGGATTAACTGGATGAAGCTTCTGTCGAACAAGCTTGTCATCAGGATACGTTTTGATTTCATGTTCAATTATTTTGGGATCGATACCTAGCATTTCCTCATAAGACTAAGAAAAAACGTCACAGAATTCTTTGAAAATATCCATATAGATTTGAATCTCTTTGGCGGAGCAATCCGCTCCGACGAAGATGTTCTCCATGATGCCAAGGTTTCGGGAGATGTTGATTGGTATAGTTTCATTGATAGTTTCCATATTTCCCTCAGCATAAATTTCATGTGTAGATAAGATATTAATAAGACACGACTGATCTCCCATCATGGTCACAGTGAATTATCCTTCTTCGATTCGGCTTAACTCTAGGAGAAAATATGATCTGTGATGAAGATCTTCCAAAGGTTTGTCTAGACTAGTCATTGCTTCGATTACTGCTACATCAGATCCGACCCTCAAGAGTAGTCAGACTCATGCAACTAGATGATGTGTTGTGACAAGAATGGGTGAATGGCACTCGCTTGAAGCTCTACCTGTCTCAAAACTGAGAAAGAGGAACTATCACTCTAATCCAAAGGAGCTTGAACATTAGTTAGATTTGAGTTTTCTGAAATTTTAGTAAATTTAGTTAATAAAGTCGATGTGTGTAGTGTTGTGCCATGACACATAGTTCATTTTATGTTTAGGTTTTGTTTGATACAAAACTAATGACTCAGCATTGCAGGATCCAAAGCATAAGAGAATCCATTGATGATAGTCATTAGTATGACCTTGGCCTATAAATCCGCACATGAACAAATGAAGCAGGTTCTCTAGGACCCTCAATAATGTGAAGAACTGATGCAACTTTGCACAGCCAGAACATAGGTTCTAAATCTTTTTCCCATAGCTTTAAGGTCAAGGATTACACTAGGACCACCAATAGAAGAGGAGGTAGAGACCCGCTCGGAGCATTCAATGGCCATTGGACTTCCAATGCACATGTGAGCACCCAGAGACGCATCTCCTTCATCTCTTGACCTCATACAATGGCCAGGAATGCAATTATTTGGAATGATCAGAGCATCAACTAATCAATTAGAGAAAAGGCTCCAGAAGGCTGAGAGATCTATCGAGGTTGCAAGGAAGGAAGATTTTGTCATGCAAACATGCAGGATGCAGGAAGCGCATGACAAAATCCAAGTTCATTGCAAACTAGAAAGAGTGCAGGAATGACTTGTTGAAGCCTAGCTATAGATTTAGAAGGTTTCGCCCGAACTACCTGAAGTTAGTGATGCAGGCGAGCTGAAACACCAAATTGAGTTGATACAAGGAGAATGGACATAAATCACCACCCAAGCTGAGCAATTGAAAGAATAGTTACAACAAGCCCAACAAGAAGCATAGAAACAGCCTCAGAAGCTACAAGGCAAGATGCAGAAGATAATACTTCAAGGTAACAATCATTGAGCAACACTACACAAGCACACAACAAAATGCAAAATTATTTTCAAGGAAGTCAACGACTGGATGGGCATCATCACTCGACACAACCAAGTCTTGGAGGAAGTGCGCAAAAATATCTAGGTGTTGAACAAAGAATTTGCAGTCACAATGAATCCTATGGAGAAACAACAGAAGTTTGACCAAATTCAACAGGTGGACAATGAGTTGAATGCCCTCTTTGAGGAACAGTCCATAGCAAAGAAAGAGATGTGTGATTTTCGACCTATCATTCAGGTAGTGTACATGAAAATGCATCAAGTTGACGCAACAACAGATTCCAAGTGGAAATTTTTGGTCGTGTCCAAGCCAAAGGCAGTAGCAAGGAGGCAACCCAACAGTTTGTTGCAGAGTCATCACTCCACACCAAGAAATGGCAAGATAAAGTGGGAAACTTTCAATGAGTGAAACAACAAGCCTTAGAGTTGGTACTAGAGTTGGGCCCTTCGTTTGAAGAGGTAAAAGAAGAGAAAGGATAAACAAAAGAGCCTGAGGAAGAAGAAAAGGATGATAAGGGAAAAAAACAGATGCTCCTGGAATATGTGAAAGAACCAAGCACTTGAGTCAAGGATGAGTCAAGGATTGTGGTCGGAGCTTGTTGGGCCCTTCATTTTGAGATAAGGAATTGCACAAGTTTTGACTAAGCACTAGTTGCGCAAGATTCAACAGAAGTTGGACAACAAAGCAAGAAAGAGAAATAGAAAGCAGTTGTGAAAGACAACACAATACCAGCTAAGAAACAAATAGTTGCAACAAAATAAGGAAGTACGCAAGACGAAATAGAAGACACAACCCAACTATATATAAGGATGAACATAAGTGTAAAAGGTTTGTTGACATTGTTGTTGTTTCCATTGTTGTTGAAATTGTTGTAGTTGTTGTTGGCTAGTTGATTATGAGTTAGTTCCAAGTTGATTATGTGGAGTTGATTCAAGTCGAGTCTTGAGTCTGTAATGAATTTTGATCTATCAGTTTGAGAATTGGAGCTCTGAGACATGAGTCCAAAGTCAAGAGTCTGTAAAATGCACTGTTGTGTAATTCTGAGTCTGTAATCAAAGAAATATGAAGAAGATAATATGAAAAAGGACCTAAATTTTCAAATATGATTTGTCTATGTGTGTTTTCCTTATGCATTACATTTCTTCATTCTAGGTTATAAGTTCTACTCGATGGTTCTTTGTTCAGATGCTTGTTCTTAACGTAAGTAGGTTATATTCTTGTACATATATGTTTCAGATCTATTTATGTCTCTTGTGCAAGATTAGGGATGAGTCCCGAAGGCTCTATTTATCTCCTTAATTCTTTTCCCTACCCTTCCCTATATATCTGTCTCAGTAGCACTTCGGGTGAGAGTTCTTCTCTTTGGAGGAGATGAAAATTCTAGTGTTCTAGACTACACAGTACCTTTTGATGGTAACCTGAAAAGGACCCTAGTCTGATTAAACTTGTGCCAAGAATATTCATAAGAAATCAAACATTACACATTGTTGCAATTTTTTTGAGACTCGTCGTGGAAAAGGAGAGAACGATGGTGCAGGGGCATGTGTAAAATGAACTCTTCGAAGGTATTAGATGAACCCTCATGCCAATCAATTTGAATCCAATGATCAAGTTGCTGAATGGTGCAAACTGGCACTAAGCCATGAAAATAATTTTTCAAGGGATGTGCTCAGGTGTGTATATATACATGTTACACATGTACACAGGATATTTTTATTCACATGTTCAAATTTATATGATCTTCAATCATTTTCTTGATAGATTTCAAGTTAACAAGTTCTTGTCTTGTGCAGGTTTTTTTGGTATGTTGGAAACCAAGATGTAAATAGATCAATCCCATATGAATTTGGTACAATACATGGGACATGAAAAGTGCATTTAGTTAGAACAAAATGTTATCAAAAT
>JZKD02S1232558.1:0-12378 GCA_000966675.3 Picea glauca
GTCATGTTGAGAACTAATTTGGCCCACTTGTCCCCATCCTTAGAACTTAGGATAAAATAATTATCCATACTTTATACTTTAAGGAATATTAATATAATATTCCTTTTTGGCTTAAGCTCCCTATCTTAGCTACTTATCCTTAACTTTTATCCCCCTTTCCCTAACCAGTGGACTTTAGTCCCCCATATGCTTTTACATGGTTGGTCTACCACAATGATGTGGTTTTCATTAATATTTGCATGTGAATACATTTACATTTACATTACAGATATATTGTCCTTTTTGCATCCCAACTCACCAGCCTAAGTACATTTGTATTTACACTTATAGTTGGGGTTCAGCCTAGGGGTATTACATTATATCTCTCATCTAAGAATAAAAAATTCCATACCATGGGAAATCAAGTTTATCTTTGCTTCTTGATCTAAGATTATATTTTTGGGGTTCCAAGGAATTTGTATCTCTAAGAGTCTCTAAAACTTTTGGTTCCATACTTAGTTTTGTAAAGGACCCTATTAGAGAGTTCACATCTAACTAGGACCCCTCTATCTTGAGAACATAAATTAGAGGTGGAGTATTAGGGTTTTTAAAGAGAGACTAGGTAGAGATTCACTCATGGCTTCAAACCCTTTGTATTCTATATCTAAAATCCATTTCCTAAAAAAACGTTTCTTGAAAGATTTTATTTTAGTCAGGGAAGGATACTTTAAGGAATTTAAGGACTTACATTATAACCCAAATTCTTCTTCAAACTAGAGTTTCGTATTTTTTCCTATCAATATTCCTCCATACCTCTCATATTCTTCTTCTAAGCCCATATATTTCTACAACTTGGACAAGTGCATTCTGCTACTAAGTTTTCATAATTGTGTCATTGAACACATCTGAAGGGAATACCTTCATAGTCTAAGGTCGGGTGGAAATAATTATGACTTCTTCTTATTTACATAAACTCTACAAGGATCTTACTAATATCTAGACCTACCAATATACGGGCCATGCCCAAATACCCTAGATCATGATAAGACATATTATCTTTGAAAAATATTACAAGGGCAATACCTATTTCCAAAAAAGTTTATTGAGACCATAGAATTGGAGGGAGATTTGGAATTTTAACCCATATTGGAAGGATGGCCAATCATTCAAAATGAGCATCAAAATTTAAATGCCATTTTTTGAGAAAAAGTGGTTTTGTTCCCCACTTCCACCTTTTGTGAAGAAATTTTTTAACCTCTCATGAAGTCCTAAAAATCCATACCATCCACACTCTTACCAGGTTCATTGTTCAAGGGGTCAATCCAATGATATGCTCAAAGTTAGATTTTTTCAATACCTTTATCATTTTATTTATCATCCTTTTACATGGGAATAAACTTATTAATGCCAAATACACCATCTCCATCATTTCATTTAGCCTAGTCTTTTCTCCCAAGTTCAAGTTGATAGGAATATGCAACTTCTTAACACATTTGCATTGTTTTAGTTTCCTCGCACCCTCTATAATATATGAACCTAAGCACTCTGGTTCAAGGTTTATAGAACCACTCAAATGTTGGAATTCCAATAATTCTTTCATGAACCCTTTCTCTATTAGTTGATCATCCATTCTAGTTATTCTCTAGAAGGGGATTTTGAAATCTCTAAAAGAATAATTTAGAGGAAAAGTAGTATTAGAACCATCATGAGACCAAATTAACCCCATGTCCTATCCTAGTCTTTGTATTAAATTCCAAGGATATTCCAAATCTAATCCATCATCCTTCACAAGTGGTGTACCATCCATGCATTTAAATAAATTGGGATTTACAACATCTAGTCCCATCAAATTCCCTTGTTTGAGAATTAATCTAAGTACAATGATCATAAACAAATTGTGCCATTTCACCAATGATTTCCATAGTTTCCATCTCCAATGGATGTGATCCCATGTGATATCTTCTTCATGTATCTATCATGTCTCCAAATGTGAATATTGTTAGGTTAGACCATATATGTTGTCCCTCTATCAAATCATCCAAGTATTCTAGTACTTCATCCTCTAAAATATGCATATACTCCAAATTTGTTGGCCTCCTATCACCCTTTTCACTGTCATGCTTCACCCCACAGAAATTGTAGATTTTAACATTGTACATTTAATTACTGCAAATAGATTCCTAATAAAACAAAAAATAAACAAATGGCACACACACACACACTGATCCAGTTGGATATTGGTGGCCACCCACCTATTCCAATCGGCTCCTAGTGTCTATTTTTGTTCAGCACATATTTTTGTACTACTTTGTAATTGTGACTTCTACACTTTTGGGGTTGTCTGAATCCTCGGTCATTCTCCAGGTGGATACGTGTGGCCTCTCACCTAATCCAACTGGATTATTTTGTATGTTTTCATGTCATCACATCTTGTTGTACTTTTAGGCTTGTTTTGGGGCCCTAAACATTTTTTTTATCGCCACATTAAGACTATAGACAGAGTCTCAGTCTGATGGCAGAATGTGTATCTCTATGAAAGACCTATCCAACGGGCTATCACGTGCCTAAAACATAGATCGTATGCAAACATTATGACCCTAGGAAGTTGAGGTACCAAATTACACCAACTTACCCATAGGGCCCACATGACTTTTGGTGTTTCACCTTCTAGGGTTAGGTTTTTGGATGTCTATGGTTTTCACATTCATGAGTAATATGAAAAGGGATTATGGAAACTCATTTTAATCCATTTTGCTCAAACAGATGCCTATATCAGCCACATCTCTTCTCAAAGATATCTAGCACCATTGGAGCAAGTTTCAGTTTTACAGTTTCAGCCTATTTCATTATTTAATAGAAGATATTGTTCACTGGATATTTGTGTTATTCTTCCTATCTCTGTTTTTATTGTATTCAGTCTATTAATCATATCATTCTTCTCTTAAATATGGATCAGTGGTATCAAAGCAGTCTGCTCTTGATTTATTTTTCTTCATGCATGTCCCCAACACGGTTGGGTACAAGAAGTTGGGACTCGAACCCATTGAGCCATTACTAGATCAGCTGAGATGAGCTCGAAAACAACCCAGGGGAGATGAAAAGAAAGATGATGGAGTAGGAGATCCTATTAAAATGTTTCTTGAGGAATCCCTCACATGACAAAGGAATGAAATGATGGAAACTTCGCATAGATACTCCGATGGCTTCCCACGAGAGAAGCATCTTCATCAAGCAGCCATGCAACCCCCTTCAAGGTACAGGTAAATTTTGATATTCCATTATTTTAAGGACCGATAGATGTGGATGTTGTAGATAAATGGTTGAATCTACTCAAAGGATATTTTTCGGTCCACAATTTTTTCGATAGGGAAAATATCATTTTTGCACTCCTCAAACTCATTCCCCATGTGAAAGACTAGTGGGATACTTACTCTGAGCAAAGGGCCATGGAGAATCTGCAATTTTTGTGGTGGCCCCTACATGGGATTCCTTCTAGGATGTCATTAAATAACAATACTACCCTATTGGAAGCTACGAGGACCAGTACACCAGATGGACCACCCTACGTCAAGAAAGGGACTAGACAGTACCAGACTTCACCAATATTTTCCATACCCTACGCACCAAATTGGGTATCAAAGATTTTGAGCATCATCTGGTGCTCAAATACTATGGTTTTTTGCATCGATACAGTCAAATAGAAATGGAGTTCCTGGAAATCGCCTCGTTGGGCACGGATTATAGATACGTTGTCAAGATCGAGCAAAAATTTAAGCAGAAACGACGAGAGTTTGGATCTGCAAAGCCCTCACAGCCAAAGCAGGGCAAAGGCATCTCGAACCCACATAGAAAGTGACCAAGTTCATATGGTCTCCCTCAGGACAATTTATCCAAGCCACAACACAAGAAGGGCAATGAAAATATGAAGAAGGACACGAGAAAATGGTCTGAGTACCATAAAAGTCCTCGGCACAACACCAATGAATTTTTCTCCAAGCAGTCCCTCGTGGTCGAGATGAAGGCTTCCAAGTCAGATGATGATTCTGATTCCAAGTCAAATCATGAAGGAGGGAAGTGGATTATCGATGCTGAACCCAGTTCCATGATCGCTACCACCAAATTCCGACCAAGCGAACCAGAAGAACCTAAGGAAGGGGAACGCCTCTTTCACTCACAAATGTGGGTCAAGGGGGATCCGAATCATTTCATTATCGACAGCGGTATTCAGAAGAACCTGATTTTAGCAGAGGTCGTCAAGCGGTTGGGCCCGACAACAAAACTGCACCCACAACCCTACACCATCAGCTGGCTTCGTTAAGGAAGAGATCTCCACATCATCCATCGATGTCATCTTCCCTATGGTATCAAGCCTTTCAAAGATGAGGTACTATGTGATATTTCTCCCCTTGAAGTTTGTGATTTTCTTTTAGGACAACCAAATTTGTAGAAGCGTCGTGTTGTGTATGAGTCTAGACCCCGCAGTGTTATTATTACTTTGGGTAGACAATTGTACAGGATCTTAGAGATGGCACCACCTATTGTTATTTACTTAATATCTTCTAAGAAATACAGTAAGGTCATTTCACGGACTGGGAAGTTCATCTTCTTTATGATCCGTTCTCAAAGTAAGAATAAGGTCGCTACCACATCCGTGGCCTTTACACAATGCCTCTCTTTGCAGCAAAATCAAGTGGACAGGATCGTGGAAGAATACAGAGACATCTTCGCCTCACCTACAGGGGTACTGACACACTTCCAAGTCAAGCATCCCATTGATCTGACCCCCGACACACCTCTACCTAATGGGCCAGTCTATCGACGCTCATTGATGGAGAATGACGAAATCAGGCGTTAGATCCAAGAGATTCTTTAAAAGGGTCACATCAGACCTAACTCCTCCCCTTGTGGAATCCCAATTGTACTGGTGCAAGAGAAGGATGGGACTTGGCGACTCTACATTGATTACCTAGCCTTAAACAAAATCACATTCAAGAATCGCTACCCCATTCCCAAGATTGATGACCTTCTTGACCAACTCAAGGGGGAAACGTTCTTCAGCAATATTGACCTGGAGTCTGGCTACCACTAGGTTCCCATCGAACCAATTGATGTCTGGAAGACAACCTTCAAGTCTAAATAAGGTCTCTACGAATGGCTAGTCATTCCCTTTGGCTTAACAAATGCACCGACCACTTTCATGAGGTTGATGGATGATGTATTGAGACCCTTCACCAACTCCTTTGTGGTAGTATATTCGAATGACATCCTCATATTTAGCAGAATGTGGGGGGATCACATGCGGCATATTCAACAGGTTTTGAGCACTCTACGACAGCACAAGATTTATGCCAACTTATAAAAATTCTCTTTTGGCATGAACATGGTCCAATACTTAGGCTACATTGTTGATGATCTTGGGGTACATGTTGATCCAACTAAGATCCAAGTCATCCATGACTGGCCAACCTCGACCACACTGATCGAGATTTGGATCTTCTTGGGTGTAGCCAATTTCTATCGACGGTTCGTATTGGGATTGTCCCATATTGCATGGGCCCTCATCCATGTGACCAAGGGCAGTGGTAGGACCAAGTTCGTATGGGGGAAGGAGAAACAATGAGCATTTGATTATTTGAAGCATCACTTGTGCTCGACTCCAGTACTCTCCTTTCCCGATCTACAACACCCATTTGAGATTGAGATTGATTCATTTGACTATGTTGTGGGCATAGTTCTCACTCAGCATGGGCATCCTATGGCATACCATAGTGAGACACTCTCCAATACTATCCGAAAATACCCCACCTATGAAAAGGAAATGTATTCCATTGTACAAGCATGTTGTCAATGGGAACATTACATTCTGGGGAAAGAGACGATCATCCACATTGATCATAAGCCTATGTAGTTCATACAGACACAAGAAAAATTACAGAACAACCATCATTAGAAGTGGTCCACCTACCTGCAGTAGTTCCATATCAACATCAAGTATAAGACAAGTATCTCCAATCGTGTCTCTGACTCCCTCAGTCAGAATCCTGTGGCTGCACTCACAACTGTGCTCCATTCCTATGGACATGAAGCCTCAAAGTGGCCCCAACTTTATCAGCAAGATCTGCACTTTTCCACCACATATCATCTCTTGGGTGCAGGCGCCACTGTCACTAATTTTCACATTCAGGATAGACTCTTATGCCACCTGGGCCATCTCTGTGTTCCTACAAGTGAGCGTGTAAATCTGATTTGGGAAGCCCACTATAGTCGGGTGGCAGGACATTTTGGCATAGAGAAAGTTGTGGTTGATCTTTAGAAACATTTTTATTGGCCAAAACTTTGACAGGATGTCAGAAAGTATATCAGATCATGCATTGTCTGCGCCATTTCCAAGCCATCCATCAAGAAGCAAGGCTTATACACCCCTCTTCCTATTGTCGAGAAGTCGTGGGAATCCATCTCAATGGATTACATGTCTAGTTTTCCATCCACCAAGCATGAGAATGACTACATGTTTGTGGTCGTTGATCAGTTTTCGAAGATGGCCATCCTCATAGCCTGTAAGAATAATGTCACAGCGGCAGAGACTGCCAATATATTCTTCGAACAAGTTTGGGTCCACTTTGGGATACCACATACCATCATATCTGACCGAGATAGCAAGTTCCTCAGCACCTTTTGGTCAAGTCTCTGGTCTCTGTTGGACACCAAGCTCACAAAATCCACTGCTTCCCACCCCTAAACCAATGACCAAACCGAGGTCATTAATTGGATGATTGTGCACATCCTGTGCATGTACAATTCTAAGCATCCTCATACATGGGATGAGAGTCTTCCATATGTCCAACACAGCTACAACAAGGCTCTCCATAGTTCCATTGGTCATAGACCATTTCAGGTGGGTCTGGGATTCCAACCCTTGGGACCCATTGATGTTGCACTTCCTCTTGCCACGACATAGATAGACTCTTCGCTTGATCAGTCTATGAGTGAAAAAACCACCAGATTCATTGAGTGGATTCATCACATCCACCAACAGATCCAGGAGATTTTGCAGAAATCCAATGCTAAGTACAAGCAGCACCATCATCAACACAGGGTACCACACCAGTTTCAGGTTGTCAACAAATTCTAGTTACATTTGCAGAAGGAATGTCTCACCAGGCCCCATCAGAAGTTTCGTCGACTTCGTTATGGGCCTTACACTATCACCAAGGCTATGGGTAGCAATGCTTTCGAGCTCAACACTCCACTCTTCCTTGGTCTGCATCCAATATTCAATGTGGACCTCCTTTGACCATATTTTCCATCGTTATTGGACACCCATGAGATTGTCAAATAGATAAATCCAATGGATATCAACCCTAACTGCATGGAACAAGCATCCACCGATCATATTATGCACACACAGGTCAAGGGCACTCGCCAACAGCGGATCCAGAATTATTAGGTTGTCAAGGCAGGGAATCTCCTACACCAAGAAAAGTGGCTCACCTAGGGCCAAATCCAACATAAGTTTCCTCACCTGGTGGGAGAACTCAATGCAATGGAGACCATCTTCTCCTAAGGGGGGAGGATTGATCCAAGTGGATATTGGTTACCACCCACCTATTCCAACTAGATCATTATGTCTATTTTTTGTCTGCACGTCTTTCTATACTGATTTATAATTGTGAGTTCTACAATTCTGGGGTTGTTTGAAGCCTCACACATTCTCCAGGTGGATACAGGTGGCCTCTTTCCTATTCCAACTGGATTATTTTGTATGTTTTCATGTCAACACATCTTGTTGTACTTTTAGGGATTTTTTGGGTCCCTAAACATTGGTTTTTTAGCTCGCCACAGTCAGACTGTAGAAGGATTTAGAGTCTGGCGACAAAATGTATAGTTCTATAAAATACCTTTCCAACAGGCTATCACGCGCCTAAAACAGAGGTCGTATGCAAAATTTATGACCCTAGGAAGTTGAGGTACCAAATTGCACCAACTTACCCATAGGGCCCACATGACTTTTGGCGTTTCACCTTATAGGGTTAGGTTTTTGGATGTCTAGGGTTTTGGAATTCATGAGTAATATGAAAAGGGCCTATGGAGCCTCATTGTAATCCATTCTTCTCATACAGATGCACTAGTAGCCACATCTCTTCTCAGAGATAGCTACCACCATTCAAGTAAGTTTCAATTCTGCAGTTTTACAGTTTTAGCCTATTTCATTATTTAATAGAATATATTGTTCACTAGATATTTTTTTTATTCTTCCTATATCTGTGTTTATTGTATTCAGTCTATTAATCAATTCATTTCACTCCTAAATCCGGATCACACACACGTTACACAAATATTTTTACCCTAGAAACCCAAACTGAGAAAACCAAGAACCTATTTAAAGCCACACCTCTAATATTCTATTCATTATTTTCTTCATTGTTTACAATAAAATATACATATAGTATCCCATGACATCCAAACCCATAATTCATTGACTCAGATTAGTCAACAACGTTAATTCCTTAACCGGAATTAAAAAACCATCGACAAAAACCATGTGCCAAAAAACTACCAAAAAACGAATGCAAAAAATCACCAAAAATGGACCAATTTTTTTTCTGGGGGGGATCCCACCCCTAAACCCCCACAACCCTCTTGACTGCATGGTTCTAAGAACACCCTAGACCGCCTTTTCTCCCATATCAATGTATAATGCATGCGATCAATTTTGCAAAGAATATAACACATACCCAATAGAAACCCTATATATATCTCCTGCAAAATCCCTAAGTCCCATCAAAAGGAGGAGGAGTGAGAAAGAACAAAGGAAAAGGAGAGGGAAATAACAAAGGAAAAGGAGATGGAAAGAGAAAAGGAAGAAAGGTTCCATAATTATAATGTCTCTTACTATACAGGAAATACAATATTCTCATGGGAGACAAGAGACTTTTTCACCACCTTAATAAGCTACAACCATAGTTTTTTTCTAAATATATTTCTTATATTTACAAAAAACTATTTATAGCAATTTGTAAAAAAGATGTATAGAAAATAATGGAAGGGTATATAAAAATGAGATCATATACTTTTCCTTAGAAAAATAAACATTGAAATAAATTTGAAGTACTCAGTTGTGTCCAAAGTGTCGACATATTTGATCAATAGATATCCTTTGTCCAAAAGTTGATGGTGAACTTCATCTCGATGCATAGAAAAAAAGGAGGAAAACAAGCTAACATCATGAGAAAAAAATACCTTACACTTATCTTCCACAAAATGATTAACATTGCCATCCTCAAACAATGCCAAATCCGTACAAGTGTAGGGATAACCTAAGTGCACCAGTCACCAAATAACACAGGTTGCCAACAAACACTACCTTGAAGCACCCCTAAACATTAATCCTCAAGAAAACTCCAACATTACTTAGACTATTGACACTCCCAAAAGATATAGTTCATTGTCTCAAATCATGGAAAAACAAGATAAAGGCCATCAAAATCCCTTCTCTTAGCTAGCTTGACCTTGGATGGAACCCCCTAATAAATCAATACGAATGAAAAAACTCTCAACTTATAAGAAAGTTGATATGGCCAAACATTGTGAAACTGATGAATCCATTTTTCCTATAAATCCTTAGATATATATCAAGCATTTAGGACTAGGGATAGTGGATTCCTCTTATGAAGTACAAAATATAGATGATGAGAGTCATACTATTGAAGGGACCAACCAAAAAACCAACTCTAATCTCTTCAAAAGGATCAATGCATTGAATGTTCAATTTATACAACTTAGTGTCAAGCATAAGCCCTCAAATATCCATAAGCAAAGGATGATTATAAGCAAGGAGAACATAATATTGAGTAATATCACACCACTCCTTCCAATAATGAGATATCGAATCCCATAAATATCCTTAAAGAAAGATCCCCTTCCTACTCAATCTATGAGACAAAAACTAATAAAAATTGACCACAAATGAATCATGAACCCCCAAACTCTAGATGGGATGGAAAGATAAATCCCAACCAACCCTACTTCCCTCCCATTTCCAACAAACCAAACCAAAAAATGCCTTCCAGGTAGCCAAGATGCTTCAAAATATGAGGGAGACGAGCACTTGAAAGAGATGACAAGACAAGATGATATCTCACAATCCAAAAGTCTCTTGAACCTTACCTAAATGTTTCCTTGAAAGCTCACAATGTTGAAAGAAGATCTACCAAAGAGATGCACCCTTGAGACACCACACCACCCACTTATCTAGGTCAAAATGCTCCCTTGAGTAGCAACATCAATCAATCCAAGACCTTCCTCATCCTTGGGCATGGTGCAATCATCCCATGGCACCAAGGGAAATCCTCGATCTCCACCATACTTAGGCCATAGATAAGCTCTCAAAATTTGCTCAAGTCAAGAAAATGAGCTATACTAGGAAACCAATAGGACATAGAATAAACATGAGACACCTGAACAATATGTCCAACAACAGATAACTTTCCTACAAATGCAAGTTCCTTGTGATGCCAAATATGAAGCTTAATTTGCAACTTTTACAAACACCAATCCCAAATGGTGACTGGTGGCAAACCAACTCCAAAGGGAATCCCCAAATATTGCATAATAATCCCAAGTCGAATGTAATACCAAGTAATAGGGATTCAATATAGGGAGGCATCCAAATCTACTAACCAAAAGTTATTTTATGAGCATGTACAATGACACCTGAGGCAAAGAAAAATGTGTTTATACAAACAAGGGTCCAATCAATAGATGTCTTATCTACTTGAATAGAGAGAAGTGAGTCATATGCAAAGTGGTTCTTAACCATCTAGGAGAAGAATACAATGAATTTGACCAGAAATATTGGTGACCACCAATAGATAGCCCAGATCATTTAGGGTTAGTGCTTATAAATAAGGGGCCAAAAGACATCCTTCAAGAATATTTTAACATGTAATCAAGGTCTAAAACCCTATTTAACATAGTGACTCTCTCCATCTCTTTCCTCTCCCTAGGGTTTCTCAATTTTATCCTAAAAGTGAGTGGTGACTCAGTCTCTTCTTCTCCTTGTTAGTAGTGTGTGTGGTAGGGTATTCTTCCATTTCCATTATCACGTTGTGTGGTAGCATGATTCCATTCATTCACTAATTCTAATTAATATTAGTTGTAAAATATTATATTAATGATAATCATGAAGTTTATCACCTATCGAAGTAAATTTGACCTACTTAACCCTAAAAAAATTAAACATGTAAATTAATTAATTTATTTTTATGTTTAAAATAAAATTTTACAACATTCTTTGTGGAATGGTAAAAGAAAATTTACAACATTCTTTGAGGAATTTTGATATGCCAATATTTTTTCTTGACGTGGAAAACCTAAGTGTATCATTGGATCACCGGCATAAATCATAACTCTCAAACTTCCCAAAAATGGGAGTCCACTAAGGTAATTTCAATTATTGCATAACTTGTTAAGTAATTACTTCTTAATCATATTTAAGTAATTTTGTTACTTTTTAATCATAACTTTGCTACGTTGTTAAGTAACTTGTTAAGTAACTTTGCTAGATTTGGTAGAGTAGTGAAGATTCGGTGTGTCTTGAAAGAAGACAAATTGATTCCTTGATAAGAACGGGAGTTTTTTTTAATTTATTGTGTTCATATAAATAAAGTTGTCTTTTGGTAAGTTTAATAAAGTAAATTTTAAAATTTCCATTTTTTCCATATAATATATTAAAAGTTTTTATTTTGGTAAAAGTGTGTAATATGTTTTTTTCATGATTTTTGGTGAAAATGTTATTTATGATTAGAAAAAGTAATTGATAAAATAAAAATGTTTTTATGAAAATTTCATTTATAATTAAGAAAATTTATAATTAAGAAATGTAATTGAAAAAACAATAGAGAATAGACACTTTGTTTATTAGTTTTTTAAAGATGGTTTTCAATGTTTCTTATAAACATTTTATTTATCATCACATGATAATAAATAGAGAAATGACATAACATTTGAACCAGAGGGAAGAAATAATGAAAGATGACATGTTCTCATTTTTTCATTTGTTCTCCAACTTTTCAATATTCAATATTTTAATTGAACACTTTAAACAAATCACATTTCACTAAATTTTTTTATTTTTATTTTTAAATTGTTCTTCAAAAATTAGAATGAAAACTTTACCCATCAATAATCTAGTTTTTATTTCTCTAGTTATTCTCCAACTTTTCAATATTCAATATTTTAATTAAACACTTTAAACAAATCACATTTCACTAAAATTTCTTTTTTTTTTTAAATTGTTCTTCAAAAATTAGAATGAAAACTTTACCATCAATGATGGAGAAGATAATTAACTTGTCACTAGTTTTTATGTCACTAGTTTTTATTTCTCTAGTTATTCTC
>JZKD02S1232569.1:0-20278 GCA_000966675.3 Picea glauca
ATAAATGAAGCCCAACAGTTTATTTGTTAATAGATAATAAAATTTAATATATTCTTTTAAAAATTCATTTCATCTTCTCAACCTTTTGACGTTCACCAGCAGCTATTTTGCTGCTGTGCTAGTTTTAACTACTTAAAAATTAAGAAAATCCTTATTATAAAAAATAATTTTTTAATTCTCAAAATAAAAATCTATATAAATTTAAATTAACTCTAATAACCTTCCCCAAACAAACCAGAGCACTACCATAACCAAAGCCATAATACTTTTGAAAGGAGAGGGCCATTGATATTTGATTCCAATAACAAACCTAACATTCATGCACAGTTCCCCTTTGACTTATGCAATGGCGTAAGAGCTAATGCGTAAAACAAAAGAAACCCTATAATATTCAAAAAGCTGTGGTATTATAACCGAATAAAAATTAAATTAAGTCACACATGATACGTTACGTTACTAAATAAAATCCATAACACCGAATTCCTGTGGCGTTGTCGTTATGCTGTTGTCTGCTAATCCACTGTGTATATGCTTCCCTAATCCCCAAGGCATAAAAAAGATACAGAGTTCAAGCAAATGCACGTGAACGACCCTATCACATGTATCAGAATCAAGCGTGCGATATATATATATATATCAGTGATATATTTCATTCAGTGGAGAAGATGGATTTTTGTAATGTTTTATTTGTTTTCTTTCTGTCGTGGGTTAGTAAACATGCGTCTTCTGATATCATCTCGACTGATACCCACCCTCGATATAATATCAGAACCTGCCTACGACAGAAAGAAAACAAATAAACATTTAAAAAAATCCATCTGTTTCATAGATTCGAATATTACAAAATTGTATACTATGCAGAGGCGGCCCGTGATAGACAGGCAGATAAAGGCAGATAATTGTATTTTTTTTTAATAAACGTCTTTACTTCCATGAACGTCATGAAAAACAAAGCATTTTCATCTGACTTCCCACTATAAATACTTGTTTGACAAATAATATAAACACAAATGCCTTTGCAGCAGCTGCCTACAAATAATAGAGTTATTTGTGTTTTGGATTTGGGTCCTGTGTTTGAGGAATAATATAAATGCAAATGTCATTGCAGCTGCTGCGTACAAATATTGGAGTTATTTATGGTTTCATTTTGGAGTTATCTGTGTAACATTTTAGTGACTTGCGTTTGGGTTGAACTACTCAACTCTTGGAATGTGTTTATATGTTTATAATTGTTTGGTTCAACCTAGGCTAACTGAACTTCAAGTTTTGGAAGACAAAGAATCGTTGTTAATTAAATTTAGTCAAGAACTCCAAGGTTGCGCTTACGTTGAATGTATTCTCTCCAGCTTATTTGAATTTAAAACTATTACCGGATTTTCTCAGATATTTGGTGAAGAAAATCCAAAATAATTCCATAAAAATAATAGTTTTTTCCAAAATAATTCCATAAAAATAATTCAAAATAAAAATAATCAAGTTTTATGGAATTATTTTGGAAAAAAAAAGATAAATTTATAGTCAAAAAGTCAAAGAATTAAAAGCTAAGAGTGATTTACTAGTTATTATTTAATTATGATCATCTTGCTAATAAAACCAATTTCATGTGGTGTTTCATTGACTTTAAAAAGCTTTAGAAAGAAAGAGCTTCATCTTGTTGACCTTTATATCATGGCATTCATTTATAAATAGGGGTTTGAAATTGTATAAAATAAAGTCAATATATTGTAGGTATTCAAGTTGTGGTAAAAATATGGTTTTTTTTTTTTTTTTTTTTTTTATTATTGGAAAGCTATATTAGGAGGGGTGTTCAACAAAAGGATTTTGAAAAGTATTTATCAATATCTAGTGAAATTAAGGGTATTATTTAATATCCCATGAATGCACATGATATGTCACAAGTTCACTAAGTGAAGGCCTTGTACTCAAGATTAATCTTTCGAATATCATAGAAGAGCTAAACATTCATTTTCAGTTAAGAGTGTTGACTTGGCGGTCAACACCTCCTTCTTGACTTGTGACATGGTTTAACAACACAGATCGATTAACTCTGGCGGTTGTATTGGAAACTAACAAGTTGGCCTTTTGGTTTAGCGACAAATGTGGGCCAACAATTGGTATCAGAGTGAAAGGTCATAGGTTTGAGTCTGCTTGGTTGGTGCCAAGTACCTCAGTTGGTGTTGAAGGAGAGATTGTTGACTTGGTGGTCAATGCCTCACTTCAGACTTGTGACATGGTTTAACAACCTCCCATGGATCCATTAAATCTAGCAATTGTATCATAAACTAACAGGTCATCCTTTTGGTTTGACAATAATAATAATAATAAATGTGGACCAACAAAGAGTTGTTGCAATAGCGTTGCACAAGAAATTATTTCCAAGTTTAGGAACACCGTGTACTAGTCGAAATAAATTAATTATAAGATAGGGGTTAAACAAGATTGTCCGTGTCCCCTACCCTTTCATTCTTTTAGACAAAATTGTCCCATATCCTTTATCCTTTCATTCTTTACACGGAATCCCTATAATCTTGAAAAGCAACTAAGAATTCTCAAAATTTCTTCTCTAATAATAATATGAAAACACTCACAAAAATAAATTTATGATAATTAAATCTAAAAACATCACTTACTAATTTCTTATATAAAAACAAAAATTAATCACATTTTTTTTTAATTTGTTCAACAAATATTTGATTTTTATTCATTAAATAATTAACTCATTTGATATTTTTCAAGGATTAAACTCAATTGTGTTAAAGAACCATGTTGGAAACAATTGTGAATTAAATTCAAAGTTAAAACCATGTTGGAAACAATTGTGAATTAAATTCAAAGTTAAAAAAAAATATGAGTTTCTAACCATGTGTTTTCAAAAAATTTAGATTCACATTTATAATTTTATTTTATTTCTTTACAAATTAAAAAAAAATTCAACCCTTATCAATTTTCTCTCTTGCCAATCTCAATATAATGATTATTTTCTAAACAAAACCTTTTTTTCCAAGATTATTTTCTAAACAAAACCTTTTTTTCCAAGATTCTTTTCTAAACAAAACAAAACCATTATGTTATGAAACTAATTATTAGTGAAATTATTAGTGTTGGCATCAACCATAAGTTAAATAAGATTTCCAAAATTATCTTTAATCACGTGAGGTTTTTAAAATGCATATATTTTCAATGCTCCAAAGAGGAAGGTCTCTCAAAGCATCAATAAAGGGTGTTGTAAAAATGGAGTTATAGTGAGAAAAAAAAAATTTATAAAGATTCATTCCCTATTATGCATCAACAATTTTCATTATTAAAGTAAACACATGTATGACAAGATACATCAGAAACATTAAAATTTAAGGAGAAAGGTAAGATTTACATTTGTTTTTATTTACAAACCTATTGATGTTTGAATCGGTTAAGATCGAAAAAATGATCTCACAAGGATATGAATCTCCTTGCATTTTTATAGAGGTGGTACTCCTTTTTGGTTGAAAGATATATCTTGGATTAGAGAGAATGCTTAGACAACAAATCTGAGATCTTTATTTTCTTTAATTTATAAATGGAATGATTATTTAATAACTTGATCTCATCTTTATCTGCAACAAAAATATTTTAATTATAGAAAGATTGATTAAAGGCTTCAACGTCAAAATATCTTTTTGCTCACCATCATATATACAACCTTCTAAATCATATACAAATAGAGGATAAATCCATATCTTCTCACGAGAAAAAGGAAAGAATAGTTTTGATCATCTCAAAGAATTTTAAAAGAGTATTGGAGTTAAAACATAAGAGAAATTGATAAGCATACTTCAAACATCTCACACTGAGGAATCCCAAGATATGAAATATCATTGATGTTGGATATGGGTTTATGGTGTTGGTATTGATGTCAAAGAAGACCAATATAATCAACGTTGGACATGGTATTATGGTGTTGTCATTAATGTCAAGAAGATCAATATGGTATTATCATTATATGTCTTTGAGATCCTAAATCTCAGGAGAGATAGCATAGTAGGTTGCGTGGAAGACATAGTACGACATGTAGAGGAATCGAGTATAAACTTAAATCTTAGGAGAGGCATCGTATTAGGTTGCATGAGATCATATCGTACAACATTAACACCTTTGGAAAGGTCAAAGGAAATATCAGAAAAAGGAGTACCTTAAGGAAGTGTTATTGGGATAGAATTCCCAACAAATCAACTGGAGAACACCCTCAGAACTATGATAAAAATATGTTATAGTAGGGAGATATGAAAAACATCGATCACTAACCAAAGGCACAGATCAACCATCTTGATTCAGTAGGAATCCAAGTATAAATCCAAAGGGGTTAGGAGGAATCTTGTTCGTTGATGAAGTTTCCAAGACAATCCAGGATCGTCAAATCAAGATGGAGCTAGAGGCTGGGAGAAATTAAATCCCAACCGTTAGATCAAGATAAATAATCCTCAACTGTAGATCAAGACCAATAGGACTTCGGAACTTCGCCACTTCGGCGAACATTGGATAAGTGAGACCAAGTCATGAAGTCCCAGGGTAAACAAAGGTTGTCATATCAACACAATGGAAGACCTACAATGGTAGATATATTCAGTGTTTTGGTGATAAATGGATGTAGGAAGGAGCCACAATATCCCGAAATCCCAGAATCACCAAAATTTTGCTAGTCGTCCGATCAAGATTGAGGTTTGGATAACCAAGATTCTTCGGGACCGTTTGATCGTGTGAGGGAAGGATTATTCAGCATGAAGTTGACGACTCCGGTATTAAGAGGGGTCCCAAACAACTAAAAATATCAAAGCCACAAAGTGAAAATCTATAATCATGAAATCTCACCAGTCGTCTGATCTAATAGGAAGATCAAGATCATCAGATCTAATCAATGATCTATAAAGTGACATGTGGCACATTCCAGAAGGTGACACATGTTAAGTCTCATTCGACATATAAATTTTATGAATTTCACGAATCAATGTGACACATGGCAGCCACTCGTCAATTGCCACATCAACAGATACATGTTAGCATGCCACATCACTCTGGGATTACAATTTTCGAGTATGTCCAGCTTCTCCTACCAGCAAAAATGTTTGAAGTGTGAAAGGCTGAAGTCACGAACTAATGCTTTCCATTGATCTAATATCCTCCAGTTTCTCTCATGATCATTAAATCAAGCGTAGTGAAAGAATAGAGTAAGCGTGAATCACAAAGTAACACTAACTGTTGATCTATTTTGAGAGAATTCTCAACCAGTGATCAAGCACAATGGCCAATTATTAAAGCTCCAATATGTTGAAAGAGCACGGACCGTAGATCTCAACTCTTTATTAAGTCATGATCGTTGATTTTGTTGAATCCTATGGATAATCCATAATCGTTTATGGTTTCATTTTGGAGTTATCTGTGTAACATTTTAGTGATTTGTGTTTGGGTTGAACTACTCAACTCTTGGAATGTGTTTATATGTTTATAATTGTTTGGTTCAACCTAGGCTAGCTGAAGTTCAAGTTTTAGAAGAAAAAGAATCGTTGTTAATTAAATTTAGTCAAGAACTCCAAGGTTGTGCTTACCTTGAATGTATTCTCTCTAGCCTATTTGAATTTAAAACTATTACCAGATTTTCTCAGATATTTGATGAAGACTTTGGATTTGTGAAAAATAATATGTTTTTTTTTTTTTTTAATTCTACTTTTGTAAAAATATCCGTTTTATTTAGTTTTGAAAAAAATTTTTTTATTTATTAAAAAAAAACAAAAGTGTAAATAATAATTTTTGTTTTTTAAAATATTAATTTGTTTTAAAAAAAGTATATATATATTTTTTTTAATATATAAAATCATTTTCTTTATATATTAATATTTAAAATATACACACAGACATAATATATATTATAAAAAGATATATATATATATATATATATATATATATATATATATATATATATATATATATATATATATATATATATATATATATATATATATATATTCAAGTAAAATGCATTTAATTTTTTATATAATTATATATTTTTAGTCATTATTATTAATCGTAATGTGTTTTTAGTTAAAAGGATTGTATGATTAGCTTTTTTAATCAAGTTATGTGGAATTATTTTGGAAAAAAATATTAGTTTATAGCTAAAAAGTCAAAGAATTAAAGGCTACGAGGGATTTAGGAGTTATTATTTAATTATGATCATCATGCAATAATAAAACCAATTTCATGTGTTTCATTGACTTTAAAAAACTTTAGAGAAGAAGGGTTTCATCTAGTTGACCTTTATATTATGGCATTCATTTATAAATAGGGGTTTGAAATTGTGTAAAATAAAGTCAATATATTGTAGGTATTCAAGTTGTGGTAAAAATATGTTTTTTTATTATTATTATTATTGGAAAGATATATTGGGAGGGGAGTTCAACAAAAGGAATTTGGAAAGTATTTATCAATATCTAGTGAAATTACAGGTATTCTTTAATATCTCATGAATGCACATGCTATGTCACAAGTTCACTAAGTGAAGGCCATGTACTCAAAATTAACCTTTGGAATATAATAGAAGAGCTAAACATTCATTTTCAATTAAGAGTATTGACTTGGTGGTCAACATCTCCTTCTGGACTCGTGGCATGGTTTAACAACATGGATCAATCAACTCTGGCGGTTGTATTGGAAACTAACACGTTGGCCTTTTGGTTTAGCGACAAATGTGGGCCAAAAATCGATATCATAGTGAAAGGTCGTAGGTTTGAGTCTACTTGGTTGGTGCCAAGTACCTCACTTGGTGCTGAGGGAGAGATTGTTGACTTGGTGGTCAATGCCTCATTTCAGACTTGTGACATGGTTTAACAACCTCTCATGGATCCAGTGAATCTAGCAATTGCATCACAAACTAACAGGTCATCCTTTTGGTTTAACAATAAATGTGGGCCAACAAAGAGTTGTTGCAATAGTGTTGCACAAGAAATTATTTCCAAGTTTAGGAACACTGCATACTAGTCGAAATAAATTAATTATATGATAGGGGTTAAACAAGATTGTCCATGTCTCCTACCCTTTCAATCTTTTAAACAAGGTTGTCCCCTATCCCTTATCCTTTTATTTTTTACACTGAATTCCTATAATCTTGAAAAGCAACTAAAAATTCTAAAAAAAAATTATCTAATAAAAATATGAAAACACTTAAAAAATAAATTTATGATAATTAAATCTAAAAGCATCACTTACTAATTTCTTATATAAAAACAAAAACTAAGCACATTTTTTTAATTTGTTCAACAAATATTTGATTTGTATTCATTCAATAATTAGCTCATTTGATATTTTCGAAGGATTAAATCGTGTTAAAGAAGAACCATGTTGGAAACAATTGTGAATTAAATTCAGAATTAAAAAATATATATATAGCACTTTCTAACAATTCGTTTTCAAAAAATTTAGATTCACATTTATAATCCTATCTTATTTCTTTACAAATAAAAAAAAATCAACCCTTATTCAATTTTCTCTCTTGCCAATCTCAATATAATGATTATTTTCTAAACAAAACCTCTCTTTCCAATCTCAATATAATGATCTATGTTATGAAACTAATTATTAGTGTTGGCATCAACCATAAGTTAAATAAGATTTCCAAAAATATCTTTAATCACGTGAGGTTTTTAAAATGCATATATTTTCAATGCTCCAAAGAGGAAGGTCTCTCAAAGCATCAATAAAGGGTGTTGTAAAAATGGAGTTATAGTGAACAAAAGAAGAATTTATACAACCATAAGTTAAATAAGATTTCCAAAAATATCCTTAATCACGTGAGGTTTTTAAAATCCATATATTTTCAATGCTCCAAAGAGGAAGGTCTCTCAAAGCATCAATAAATGGTGTTGTAAAAATGGAGTTATAGTGAACAAAAGAAGAATTTATAAAGATTCATTTCCTATAATGCATCAACAATTTCATTATTAAAGTAAACATATCTAATACATTAGAAGCATTAAAATCTAAGGAGAAAGGCAAGATTCACATTCGTTTTCATTTACAAACTTATTGATGTCTGAATCGGCTAAGATCGAAAAAACAATCTCACGAGGATATGAATCCCCCTACATTTTTATAGAGGTGGTACTCCTCTTTGGCTGAAAGATATATCTTGGATATCTTGGATTAGAGAGAATGCTTAGACAACAAATCCGAGATCTTTATTGCTTTAATTTATAAATGGAATGGTTCTTTAATAACTTGATCTCATCTTTATCTCCAACAAAAATATTTTAATTACAGAAAGATTGATTAAAGGCTTCAACGTCAAAATATATTTTTGCTCAACATCATATATACAACCTTCTAAATCATATACAAATAGAGGATAAATCCATATCTTCTCACGAGAAAAAGGAAAGAATATTTTGTATCATCTCAAAGAATTTTAAAAGAGTATTGGAGTTAAAACATAAGCAAAATTGATAAGCATACTTCAAACATCTCACACTCACGAATCCCAACATATGAAATATCATTGATGTTTGATATGGTGTTATGGTGTTGGCATTGATGTCAAAGAAGACCAATATTATGAATGTTGGACATGGTATTATGGTGTTGGCATTGATGTCAAGAAGATCAATATGGTATTGTCATTATATGTCTTTGAGATCCTAAAACTCAAGAGAGATAGCGCAGTAGGTTGCGCAGAAGACATAGCACGAGGTGTAGAGGAATCTAGTATAAACCTAAATATCAGGAGAGGCATCATATTAGGTTGCATGAGATCATATCGTTCAGCGTTAATACCTTTGGAAAGGTCGAAGGAAAGATCAAGAAAAGGAGTACCTTAAAGAAGTTTTATTGGGATAGAATTCCCAATAGATCAACTGGAGAACACCCTCACAACTATGATAAAAATATATTACAGTAGGGAGATATAAAAAACATCAATCACTGACCAAAGGCACAGATCAACCATCTTGGTTCAACTGGAATCCAAGTATAAAGCCAAAGGGTTTAGGAGGAATCTTGTTCGTTGATGAAGTTTCCAAGACAATCCAGGATCGTCAGATCAAGATGGAGCTAGAGGTTGGGAGAAATTAAATCCCAACCATTGGATTGGGATAAATAATCATCAATTGTAGATCAAGACCAATAAGACTCTGGAACTTCGCCACTTCGACGAACATTGGATAAGCAAGGACAAAGGCATGAAGTCTCAGGGTAAAAAAAGGTCATCGGATTAAGACAATGGAAGACCTATAGTGGTAGATATATTTAGCGTTTTGGTGATAAATGGATGTAGGAAGGAGCCATAATATTCTCCTAGAACATTTGATTGTGTGAGGGAAGGATTATTCAGCTTGGCGTTGACCACTCTGATATTAAGAGGAGTCCCAAACAACTAAAAATCTCGAAGCCACGAAGCCACGAAGTGAAAATCCATAATCACGAAATCCCTCCAGTCATCTAATCTAATAGGAAGATCAAGATCATCAGATATAATCAATGATCTAGAAAGTGACATGTGGCACATTCCATAAGGTGACACATGTTAAGTCTCATTCAACATATAAATTTTATGAAATTCATGAATCAATGTGACACATGGAAGCCAATCATCAAGTGCCACGTCAACAGATACATGCCAGCATGCCACGTCACTCCACGATTACATTTTCCAGGTATGTCCAGCTTCTCCTACCAGCAAAAATGCCTGAAGCACGAAAGGCTTAAGTCATGAACTAAATTTTTTCGTTGATCTAATATCCTCCATTTTCTCTCATGATCATTAGATGAAGCGTAGTGGAAGGATAGAGTAAGCGTGAATCACAAATTAACATTGATCATTGATCTATTTTGGTAGCATTCTCAACCGGTGATCAAGCACAGTGGCCAAGTGTTAAAGCTCCAATATGTTGAAAGAGAACAGACCATAGATCTCAACTCTTTATTAAGTCATGATCGTTGATTTTGTTGAATCCTATGGATAAGCCATAATCGTCCATTCAACGAAAGATTAAATATCGAACATTTGATCTACTAGTGAATAGAGTAAACACAGTTCGGTGAAATTTACTTAGGGGGAGTTAAAAGATTGTAAATGTCAGAAATCATGAAGGACAAAGTACCAGAGAACTTAGTTCTAACACTGGTCACATGATAAGGTAAATAAGATAATAAAGAGTGAAAAGGGCCTAGAAGTAAATAAGCCCTCATACATTTGAATATTGTCCCATGTAGAATAATAAGGGCAGAAGGAGAAAAGTGTGTATCTGTAGAATTTGAATCTAGAAATCAACAATATTGATTAAATCACATACTAGGATAAGCGAATGGATCTAGCCACTAGTCACACAAATTTTGGATTGAATGGAGCCTATTGATTAAGATTCGAGTTCACAACAATTAGATATCTATATATTAATGAACCGATACACAATCATGATTAAAGTAGAGTTAAATCATGAGAATTATGAATAAAGAAATAAAAGGCTTAATGACAAAATACTTGGAATTAATTAAATGAAATGGTGCAATGGTTCATTATTAAAATACACAATGGTTCAATATCATACCTTTTGAAATACTATATAAATAGAAAGGTATGGTGAAAGAAAAGTGTCTCTGTAGTCCAGATCATAAGATCAAAAGCAGAAGAAGAGTCCAAGAAGGAAATTTGAAGATAATGATGAAGTGAGGGTGGAAGGGAGGAGAAAGGAAGGATTCATATCCTTTACTAAATAAAGTGTGAAAACAAGGGAGTTGGTGCTTCCTAGAGTTGGTACCCTAAAACAAGGGAGTTGGTACTTCCTAGGGTTGGTTCCCTAAAACAAGGGAGGTGGTGCTTCCTAGGGTTGGTTCCCTGAAGAAGAGGATTTATGTCTCCAAGATTTCCAGGAGCTCTAAATAGGATTGGTGTCCTTCACAATCACAGATTATTCTATATAAACTTTGTAATTCTTGTTAAGTATATTTATATAGTTTTTTTTTTAAATACAAGTCTATTGTTGATCTATTGTGATGACTAAAATAAAATAAAAATACTAATTTTTTAAAAAGGTAATATTGAATCACCCCCCCCTTATTGTTTCCAATAATTGGTATCAGAGCAAGTGCCTTCAACACTATCTAATAACTGGAAGGTAGATCTTGAGAGAAATGGATGGATAAGAGGGAGTTTCTTCCAACAAAGCACCATTGTTTAAAGGAGATGATTATGCTCTCTGAAAAATTAGAATGAAAATCTACCTTATGGCTATTGGTTTTAATGTTTGGTAATCTGTAGAAAATGGGTACACTGCACCAACTACTCCACCCACAGATACTGCAGGAAAGAATATTTGCAATGGAAATTCAAGAGAAGTCAATTCCATTCTAGGAGGATTAACAAATTCTATATTTGTGAAGGTAATGCATTGTAAGTCATCCAAGGAGATATGGAACAAACTGGAGGTTATATATGAAGGAGACAACAAAGTCAAGGAAGACAAACTACAAACCTATAGAGCTCAGTTTAAAAATGTGAAGATGAAAGAAGAAGAGAGCATTGATGAATATCTTCATAGAGTAGATGAGGTGGTTAACTCAATCAGATCAGTTGGAGAAGAAATTAAAGATGAACCTAGTGTACAAAATATATTAAAGACCTTACCTATGAGGTATGATGCCAATATTTTCACAACTAAAGATAGACCAGAACTTGAAAAACTCACAATAGATGAGCTCCATGGAATTCTTGCAGCATATGAGATGAGGACATGGAAGGAAAAAACATCAAAAGGAGAAACAACCTTTAAGTCATCTAAAACAAATAAGAAGTAGGAGAAAAGGACCAATGAAGATTTATCAGATATATCTAATGAAGACATTTCCAACTTCATGAAGAAACTCAAGAGAGGGACTGGGAAATACAAAGGAAAGTTTCCTCTAATATGTTTCAACAGTGGAAAATTCTGACACTTTTCCAATAAGTTTCCCTATCCTAAGTAGGAGGAAAGTTATGATGAAAGAACTTTCAAAGATCAGAATAAGAGAAAAAAAAATATATATATAAAAGGAATTTCTAAAATAAGAAGAAAACTTTCTTTAACCAAGAAGACAGTAGCTCATCTGAAGAAAGTGAAGAATATGTGTCAGAGATTCTATTTATGGGAATGAAAAATCAAGATGATAATTATTCAGAAGATGAATAAGAAGTGAACCTTGAGGAAGAATTCATTCATGCAATTGAATAACTAAGAAACTATAAAAAGAAAAACAAGTTACTAAGGGAACAACTTCTAGAGTTTGAAGAAGCTATAAAATCAAGAGAAAAAAAGGTTTCCAAAATCATTAGTGACTCAAAACAATTGATTATTAAGTTAAGAACCCAACTTGAAGAAACCTAAAGAAAATAAGAAATCTTGAATAAAGAACTCGATTAAAAACAACAAACATGTAAGATATTGGAGGATGAAATAATTCAACTGAAAGGGAAACTAGAAAAAGGAGACATTCAGTCTAAGTTTGAAAACAACTCAAAAATTATGAACAACATTCTTAGCAATCAGATATCATCAAATGATAATATAGGATTGGGATATGATCCCTATACAAAATATAAGAATGACAAACAACCAATCAGCTATGCATATGCTCTTAATAAATCCAAAAGAAGAGAATAAAATAAGACAAGGATAATACCATTGAAAACTATCCCAAATAAACAGAAATCTGTGCTCCCTACTAAAGAAAAGGATGACAAGAAGAATAGAATTATCAGAAGGAATCCCTCTAACAGAAATCAATATATTTTCCTTGGATATTTCTATTCTTGCAATAATTTTGGACATAACACAATACATTGTAAAGATTATAGAAAATACAATCCAAGAACTATTCAAAGATACGAAAATAATAAGAATAATGCATAAAGAAGAAATTTTAACTCATTCTCACCCTTACAAAACTTCAATAGTGAAAGCCAAAAATGCAATAAATTTGGTCATAAGTCCAGTGAATGTAGATTTACAAAGTATTCCATGAAGGAAAGTATCTCTGGCAAAAAATTGTAAGAAGATATGGAGAATAAAAACTATAGTACAAAGGAAGAAAAATGATGAAGATATTGCACCTAAAATTAATAAAATTGACAATAGGAGAATGATGGGTGAAGTGTTTGATAAGGTATATGGAAATCAAAGTTATGCATATAAAGTGGATCAAGCTCAAGAAAAGAAAATTCCTAAAGAAAAATGCGACACAATTACAGAACTTGATAATGTCCTACAAATAAATTATCCATTACCCAACAAATGGAAAATGAAAAAATAAAATTCTCAAGAAAAAGATAAATAATTTTATGTTGCACAAAACATTTATGATGATGATGATGAACATTCAATAGTAGATCAACCAAAATAATTAAGCAATGATGATCTAGGAAATTTTCAAAAACTATTTTGATGATCTTCTAAAAACCCCTCCTCAACAAAAATATAAACAAAAGAAAGGAAGGAGGAATTAGGGACTACTTAATATTGTTCCTATTGATACCCCTATGAGTATTGAAGAATAGAAGAATGAAGAGTCTCAATAGATAACTAGAATCATTGAAAGAAGCACGGTTTGATGAAGGTTTTCACCTACCTAGGAATAATATTGGTTATGTATTCTCTCAATGAAGTTATGTGAATGGGTTATGAGGCAGTTTTGCCATGGTACATGGATGGTACATATGTGAGCTCCATTGATATATCTAATTATAGAGGCATATCATGTGTGATATGACACTTGTTTAAGGCACATTGTTGGTACATTGATAGAGGAACTTGTTGATGATCCTAATATATGCATGGTTCACTTTTGGCACATATTTCTTGACGTATCTTTTTCTTCATGGTTGATGCATGAGATAGTATGTATGATTGGAATAAACTTGATGTATGGTGTGGAATGAGTTTAGATGGTTGATGCATGGACATGTCCAAGGATCATTATAGGAAGAGCAGATCGTTCTTGAACAATTGATTTATGTTCCAGTTAAACAATAGTATTTGAAACATAATCATATTGCATTAGTAGTATATTTTTCATCTTGCATAGAAGATAAAGGGATTTATTCCTCTTCCCATGATTTGTTGCAACAACATGATTCCAAGTGAAGATATAATTAGCAATCATGCCACCAACATTGCCTCAGAGTGATATACCTTGTCCAAAGGGGGAGAGACTTATATACAGTGGGGAGCATCACCGCAAGGTGGGTGTCACCCTAAAGGGAGCAATGAAACATCTTTTTTTTCATTGTTTTCAAAGGGGGATATTGATCAGTAAAATCCATTTAATATTGAAAAGGGGGTTTTACTTTGTTTCCATCAAAGAAAAAAGGGGATAATGTTGGATATGGTGTTATGGTGTTGGAATTGATGTCAAAGAAGACCAATATGATCAATGTTGGACATGGTATTAAGGTGTTTGAATTGATGTCAAGAATATCAATATGGTATTGTCATTATATGTCTTTGAGATCCTAAATATTAGGAGAGACAATGTAGTAGCTTGTGCAGAAGACATAGCACAAGGTGTAGAGGAATCCAATATAAACCTAAAGCTCAAGAGAGATAACATATGAGGTTTCACGATATTAGAGAATGTAGCTTTAATACCTTTGAAAAGGTCGAAGGAAATATCAGGAAAAGGAGTACCTTAAGGAAGTTCTATTAGGATCAAATTCCCAATAGATCAACTCGAAAAAACCCTCAAAAATGTGAGGGAAATATGTTACATTCAGGAGATAGGACAGTCGTTGGTCCCTGACCAAAGGCACAGACCAACGATCTTGGTTCAAGTGGAATCCAGGTATAAATCCAAATGGGTTAGGATGAATCATGTTCATTGATGAAGTTTTTGGAACAATCCAGGACCGTCATATCGATATGGAGCCAGAGACTAGAAGAAATTAAATCTCAACCAGTGAATTAGGATAAATAATCCTCAATCTTATATCGAGACCAATAGGACTCTGGAACTTCACCACTTCGGTGAACATTGGATAAGCAGAGCCAAAGGAACAAATCCCCAGGGTAAACAAAGGTTGTTGGATCAAGACAAGCGAAGACCTGTGGTGGTAGATTTATTCATTGTTTCGATGATAAATGGATGTAGGAAGGGGCCACAAAATCCCACTAGTCGTTCGATCAAGAATGAGGTTCGGATAACGAATATTCTTCTTGACTGTTTGATCGTGCGAGGGAAGGAATAGTCAGCTCGACGATGAACACTCTCAGATTATGAGGAGTCCCAAACAACTAAAACTCCCAAATCCATGAAGTGTCGAAGCCACAAAGTTAAAATCCATAATAACGAAAACTTTACAATCATCCGATCTAATAGGAATATCAAGATCATCATATCTAATCAACGATCTAGAAAGTGACATGTGGCACATTCCGGAAGGTGACACATCTTAAGGCTCATTTGACATATAAATTTTACGAAATTCACGAATCAAGGTGACATGTGGAAGCCACTCAGCCAGTGTCACGTAAATAGATACATGTCAACATGCCACTTCACTCTGGGATTATAGCCTCTAGTAATGTCCAACTTCTCCTACCAACAAAAATTCCTGAAGTGTCAAAGGCCGAAGTCGCAAACTAATTTTTGTCGTTTATCTAATATCCTCCCAATTCTCTCATTACCTTTAGATCAAGCGTAGTGGAAGGATAGAGTAAGTGTGAATCATGAAGTAACACTAATCGTTGATATATTTCGGGATCATTCTCAACCGGTGATCAAGAACAGTGGCCAAGTGCTAAAGCACCACTTTGTTGAAAGAGCACATACCGTATATCTCAAATCTTGATTAACTCTTGATCGTCCATTTTGTTGAAGCCTCTACATAATCCAAGATCGTCTATTCAACGGAATATTAAATATTTATTGTCTGATCTACTAGTGAATAGAGTAAACACACTTCGATGAAATTTACTCCAGGGGAGTTGGAAGATAGCAAAGGTCGGAAATATCAAAGGCCAATGTACCGAAGAACCTGGTTCTAGAAACGGTCACATGATAAGGTAAAGAATATAATAAGGAGTGCAAATTTCCTAGAATTAAATAAGCCCTCGGAAATTTGAATACAGTCCCATGTAGAAGAATAAGGGTGGAAGGGAAAAATATCCTATCTACAAAATTTGAATCCGAAAATCAACAATCTTGATTAAATCACATACAGGGATAAGCGCATGGATCTAGCCACTGGTCACGTGAATTTTGGATTGAAGTGATCACCTATTTATTAAGACTCAAATTCATAACAATTCGAGATATGTAGACTAATGAACCAATACATAGTCATGATTAAAGAAGAGTTAAATCATGAGCATTATGAATAAAGAAATAAAAGGATTAATGAAAAAATACTTAGAAATAATTAAATGAAAGGGTGCAATGGTTCATTATTAAAATAAACAATTGTTCAATGTCATACCTTTTGGAATACTATATAAACATAAAGGTATGGTGAAAGAAAAGTGTTTTTGTATTCCATATCATAAGATCAAAAGAAAAAGCAAAGTCCAAGAAGGAAAGCTCAAGATAATTATGCAGTGAGGGTGGAAGGGAGGAGAAAGGAAGGATTCATATCCTTTACTAAGTAAAGTGTGAAAACAAGGGAGTTGGTGCTTCATAGGTTTGGTACTCGAAAACAAGGGAGTTGGTGCTTCTTAGGGTTCATTTTCTAAAACAAGGGAGTTGGTGCTTCCTAGGGTTGGTGCCATGAAGAAGGGGATTTGCATCTCCAAGAGTTGGAGCTCTAAATAGGATTGGCATCCTTCACAATCACATATTATTCTCTAAACTTTGTAATTCTTGTTAAGCATATTTATATAATTGGTTTTTAAACACAATTCCATTGTTAATCTATTGTGATGATTAAAATAAAAAATTACTAATTGTTTAAAAAGGTAATACGGATTCACCCTCCCCTCTTAGTATTTCAAAAAATTGAAGTCATTCCCCAAAGTAATTCTTTGTGGAGTTTTATTCATGAAATATATTCTTCATAACATAACATCTCAACAAACCAATTGACTAAATCTTCTAAAATGAAGTTTGTCAAATACAAGACTAAATCTTAATGAATTCAATAACAATCATGTCTCCCATCTAGCAGTCACATACATGGTTGTGAATACTCCATGATCATATAAGAAAAGTATTTGAAGAATAAAAGAGAAACACTCAAGAACTCAACCTTATGCTCAGTTCAAAACTATGAACAAAAGGCCTTGAGAAAATGGCGTAGAAGAAGAAAAATAATGGATAATATGGATATTTTTGTTCAATGATCATAATTTTTGCTACATACCGATGTTTGATCCATTATATTTTGATCTTATGGTTACTTGCTTCTAACCCCTTGATAAAGTCCTTTCTTTCCTTTTAAAATCAGTTCTTCTAACTCCTCGAGTAGTTATGGATTATACCAATTAAACTAATGCTTAAATTAATTGTAATTAATTAATTTACATCATTAACATATGCATGATGAAGTGGGCCTTTTTTCTTCTTTCTTAAACTTTTTTAAATAAAAGTTTATTTTGAAAGATTTAAACTATCATTTTAAAGAGAGGATTATGTTTTAATATTTTGGATGTGATATCCAATTTCTCAGCCTTGGAAATCATTTCAGATGTGATCTTCATCGTCTTATATTTCCAACGAGTTAGCCTGGGTGCAATTTTGATTCCTGAATCTCAAGATATGAGCCCATGAAGTCAAGGTGTCAAATAGATTTATTAGCGTACCCTAAAATATTGTTGATTGTTATTTTAATTTATGAGAAAAATAAGTCCAATTTCAGCCCTTGAAACATGTCCCATCATCTTCTTCTTCAAAATACCTTCCCAACGAGGTATATTTTGTGTGATTCTGACTCTCGTATCTAAATATATGAGCTTCAAAAAATCAAGTCTCAACAATCGTTGATTTCTCTTCATGGGGCAATCTGGGCCCTTGGTTTGAATTTTGTCCTCCTTTAAGAAAATTTGACTTTTTCCTCAAAATGTTTATCCCACGTGTATGGAAATGTTTGAAATTTTATGATATATATATATATATATTAAAAAGTTTGATATACACTTAGTAAGAAATAAGAGAAGACTATGGATATTTATAGCTCGACCCCTTAGGAAATTAATTAAATAATTACAATTTTGACCACTTAGTCATCCTCCACCCATGCCCAGTCAACACTCGGTGTTGATGAGTTAGATTTCATGTGTCACTCAGTAATGGGTCATCACAATTTCCACATGTCATGTGTCACCAATTCTTAGCTGCCACATGTCACCAATTGTGAGTTGGCATGTGTCTTCCATGTGTCAACCAATTGTGGGATGCCATATGTCATGGAAAAAATGGTTGCAATGTGGATCATTCTCATTTGTTAATGGTAAGTCTTGGAATTAGTTTAGAAAATAGTTTAACTTTTGGGAKAATGTGGATGAGAGAGGGTAAGGAGAGGGTAGTATAGAGGGAGGGTAAATTGTGGGTGGAGGAGATGAGGGGTGGGGTAGGATGACATGGTGGGGGGGGGAGGGAATGTGAGTACAGTAGAAGCAGGGAAACGGATTAGGGGTAATGGAAGTGATTGTTTCAATTTTTCCCATCCATCTATATTAAATAGACTAAGTATAGAATAAAGGGGAGGAGTAAGGGGACTGTTATCGCTCAGTTTGTAGGAAAGGTTTAAGGTAGCTTGAAGGCAAGGCTCAAACTGGCGTAACAGGATCTTCCCCACCCACTGTCACCTCGATGGGGAGCTCTTTCTATTCTGGGTGGCTAATCCCAAGGGAGACGTCCCTAGTAATCTGGGGTTCTGAAGGAAAAGGATCAGGGTTTAAGGCTTCAAAGGTTAAGGTAAGCTTTCCCTTCACAGATTACTTCCAGAAGGATAGTCAAAGAAGAGATATTTCACTGAAAGAGCACCTGTTTGCGAGACAAGGCAAATGAAACTAAAATGTGCATACAGTGATTAGTACTTCAAAATATCAATGACTATCTTTAATACATATGAGCAATAATGAATGTAATTATTGACGAAGTCATTGATTGCAATTAAAGCTAAGAATTATAATATCACTTCCTTAATAAATACAAAATGATACTTGCAGTTAATGTATAAAACAAATCCCTCTTCTATCACAATGCAATAAATATCATAAATCTGCTCATATATAATATTGTTGTTGCGTCACTACGCTAAAGAGGTGACGTCATCCTAGTTTCTAGGTTAGTTTGAGAGGCAAAGAGGTGGACGTTTGGCTAAATTGACCAATGAAATTGCTTAACACCTCTATGGCTATCAATGGATGACCTAGCCACAAGTTTTAGACCAAACAAGAGTTCAAAAATGGCAAGACGTCATCAGAAAACTAGGGTTAGTAGAAACGCTAGGGTTAGTTAGGGTTTTAATTCAAGAAAGTTTGAAAGATTTGAACATAAAAGACTCAACGTTTTGTTTTTAGACTAGTGCCTTGGGTTAATGGAATCAAAGAGAGAGGCTAGAAGCTTGGGAGAATCTAAATCTAAGGACGGGAGAGTTAGGCTTTGTAGTGTTGCAAAGGCAGGGCCACAAAGTCAAAACCCTAAGGGGAGGAGGCTCGTTCCGGTGTTGCAAAAGCAAGGCCTCATGCTCCTCCCTCTTTCCTTATAACTCTTTGGAAAAACGGCTAGCTTCAAAATATAAGTCTAGGGCTGAAAAGTGTTGCTTGGGGGCAAGGCTTTTCAAACCCTAAGGTCAAAACCCTAGGTGTAAACTCAATTAGGCCTAGGACGTCTTCCTCCTTCAACTTATATTTCAAATCTAACTCAAAAAAAGAAGAACAAGTGTAGCAATGGCTAGGCTATATTCTTCTTAATCAAATGGCTAATCAAGATTTTATCATGGGGACATGAAGCAACGACCTACTTGTGTGTTTGCTCCCTAGGGTTTTAATGATTAAGAAAATAATAACAATGTAACCATAAAAGTAAGTAATTTAACCTACAACCATTCAATCAAGAAGTTTTGCATGAAAAATATACGTACAAATCAATGAAGAGCTAAATCAAACCCTAGTTGTAAACCTTCCAATGATAAAAACACCATAAGCATGCCAAAAATGATCCTCTTCAAGTGTAGCACCTCAACTCCAAGAGCCAATAACAAGACAAAAGACTAAAAAGTATCACTCTCCAAGAGAGCAAGTTGTGTTATGTAAAAATGAGAGGCAACGTCCTCTCTTTATATCATCCAAAT
>JZKD02S1232569.1:26589-59614 GCA_000966675.3 Picea glauca
GAGAACCCTAGGGATGAGCGACACTTGGACGATGGAGATTGTTCAAGAGGATTTTCATTAAAAATTAATTAATTACTAATTAAGAAAGTAGGTGAGTCTCATTTTGGCTGTAAAAGAAAGGGAAAGGAAGGATGAAAGGGGATCATCGGTGAGCGTAACGTTACGCTGCCGAATTGTGGTTTGACGGATTTTCTTGTGTGGAGTTGGGTGTAACTCAGCTGTGATTTTGAGTGGTAGCTCCACCGTTGAGGCGAGCTGAGACGCTAGCGATTTCTGGTTCTTGTGTGGCCCCTTTGCGGCTCGGGGGGCGAAGGGGGAAGCAGAGTACCCCTCGCGTTTGGCTGGGAGGTACCGGTGAGCGTTCCCCGGTTGGCAAGTAGGAGCGACGCGGAGCAGGAGCGACGCAGAGCGCGGACGACATTCGAGTACGAAATAAAGGGAAACGGTATGGATTCTCAGGCTGGTAGAATAGAATGCACTAGATTGTATGACGTAATTCTGCTTGAAATCGAAAGGGTATTCTGGATGAAATTATATAATATTGTTGCGTTTCTGCTTCCATAGATGATAGCTGGTTAGTGAAAAATGTCTCTCATCGAGCGAAATCCTAGTTAGTATTATTAATCTGTCCACCTAATTGTTCCTTGTTATTTTTATCAAACTGGTCTGCGTTTTACGGTGAATTCCTAGTTGGTATTATTACTCTGTCCGCATAATTATTTTCCTTTCATTTTCATCAATCTGGTCTGTGTTTTACTATGGCACGGGACTGTGTAAATCTTGTATTTTAATAACCATTGGGGTTCCTGTACCCAGAGTTTAAAAGCTGTCTAAAAATGGAAATTAAACCCTACACCTCCAGTAATTTGTGGTTGAAGCAGGAGTTGAATCCCTGCAACTTCAATTGTTTTTTTTTGCGAACAATCCTAGAGACCCGGCCATACATGAGTTAAATCTTTTTTTTAGCGGAATGTAAAAGCCTACTTTCCAGTGTTAAACCCTGTGGAGACTGCCTTCGAACGAATTGAATTCGATTCCGCGCTCTGTATGCGCTGCCTCCTTGCTTGCTGGCAATTATCTGGAATGGGAGTTCGTGGGCGTTCCGGAAGGGTCTGTGTATGCTACCACTTTATTCCGAAAAATGTGTCCCTTTTTTTTTTGCGACCCCTGCGTACTGAAATTNCCTTGAATGTTGTCTTATATTACTGACACAGATTTACTTATGGTGACGACATGAATGGAGGTTAAGTGCTACCCTAAATAAGATGATGCTCCTACCTCTGAGTTTATTTTATGTTGAACAGTGATAATTTCAGTTATTGACCTTTTTCATAATGTTACCTTATTACGGTGCTTTTAAAGATGGGTTAACTTCTTATTAATGTCCCTTGTATTTTATAATTATAGATGGCCATATTCAATATTTGTAATTGTTAATCTCTTTTCGGATGGACCTCGGATAAGATGATAAACTTTATGTATAATGCTACTGCTTATATGTCGATTCTTAACTAGTTCTTCCCTCAATATTGTTTTTATGTACGAATAATTGTTCCCTTTCAATATTGCCCATTTTATCTATTGCCTTATGAAATGCGAGTTTATATAATATATATTGCAGATTTCCTATGAAGATATTGTTAGTCCGAGTAGGTGAACCTATAGTACGACGCTAGTCTTATTAATGTAGGTGAAGGAAGAATGCCCTAGCATGCATATGTCATGGAACTTTTGTTTTAATTTCATATTAGTATCATAAAGTTGAATTATGAAGTTGTATCGTTCTTACCATACAACCATTTGCCCGATTGGAGATGAAGGTGTGACCTATAATTATTTTAGTGTGATTAAAAGTTAGAAATAAAAKAATGTAGTTATCTTATTGCGACATTAGTGAGATCTCTTGATATTGATAAGACACATGGTAAAATGTCCTGRRCGTAAGTACAATAGATCGCTCAGARCTAGTAAATGGGGGTGTTGTTCTTGCAATAATGTTGATTTAGTGTTCTGCTGTCGGAATCTTCTTGTCACGCRCCATCCGTAAGGGGCGCAATTGTTCTTCTTAGTTATGTTGAGCTTGATTGTGAGCAGTTGGCTGCTTGGTTTGTTGTGTCGGGTGGGATGTAGACACCTCCAGGTTCATCAGAACAGTCGCCAGCCCTGAGACCTTAAATGGTTAAGGACGATGGGAAGCCGGGCTTGAGTGTTGATTATGTGTCTTGCAGGTCCTAACCTTGCAGGGTAGGATGGGCGGGAGTTCAGTCGTATATAGTGGTCAGTTTTACTTTTCGTTGAGTGTCTGCGTTGTGCACCTCTACCTATGTTGTGTTTGTGATGGTTCTCGTTGAGGCGTTCAGCGTTCTTGTGCTGAACCTCGTGTTGAGTCTTGTTGTTAGTCGAGTGGCATCGTAGAGTTAAGCATGTTGTTACTTCCACACACGCGCACACACCTTCAACACAAAAAAAAAAAAAATTCACCTATCACTCGAACGGTTGGCGTAATGAGGCGGTTCGTTACAGGAGAGGGTAGTATAGGGAGAAGGTAAATTGTGGGTGGCACTGTAATGTACCCCAAATTTCGCTAAAAAAACCATTTGATGGGAAAAATGAGGTTTATTAAAAATGTATATATTGATCATGAAACATGAAGATATTTCCTTATAAATATTATTCCAGTCTTGCACGCATATAAGTTTTTTTCTCCACTAGAGTATCCATCCTAAAAATCTAAAGGAGAGTTAAAACGAACGTAGACCTTACTATTATAATCTACTAAACTAATCCATAGTGTGTTGGTGGATTGACTCATACCTATATTATTATAATCTATGTTATGATTCTCAAGTATTAGAGAAATACCATTATTTGCATTGTTATAATCTAGGATACATGAATGTCAACGTCCATAGTATGTGATCTAGGTTACAAACATACCCATGAAATTCCAACACTATACTAGTATAAAAAAAATATACTATAACACAATACATACGATGCAACCATTAGAAACAAAGTTAAATCCATACGCATATTCTAACTCTGTCCACTGAACTAGGATTATACACATACGAAATAGTAATAAAGTGGTTCTTGAATTCGTAGTGAGGTGGATGCCAAGTCACACCTAAACCTTGGTAGTTAAGTCCTGACAGCATTTAAGTTATGGAAGGTCCATTAATGGAGTAATACCTACCCACTACCCTACGACCTAGCACTATAGGAAAATTCCCAATGTGAGTTCTCCAGTTTAGTCGAAATCACATGGAAAAGGTGTGAGGGGGTGTACTAGTTGCTCTTACCTACGAACGAGATACTTGAGGTGCCATTACGCTCCTCGTAGTTGCCCTTTGGTCTCATTTTCACTTTTCCTCTTCACTGTGATACTCCTTGCGACCAACTACTCTGGTGGTGTTCATCCTTGGTAAGGAAGGAGGAAACAACATGCTGGCAGGGTTCTCCACAAGAATCGGTAAGTGATCCACATGTTCTGTAATTTTTAATGAGGAGTTCTCTAGTGCAATGTGTTCTCTGTGGGTTTTTACGTCACATTTCTTGTGCTAACTTTTTTTCTTTTGGTTTAAGGTTGAAACCACATCCTATTATGTGACTCTGTAGGCATTTATTTCCAGGTTTTCTTTCAAGGATATAACTCCCATTGTAATAACAAGTTTTGCTTACATGTATTGTTTATTCCTTTAAGTTTTCATTAAATCGGGTTTGAGTTCGAAGAGATAGGGTTAATGTGTTTCTCCTTTGTTAAAATATAAGTCCTCATGCCTATTCCCTTATGGTTTCTCTCAAGTCAAAAACCCGTAGCCGGAATTCCATGTGAAACGCTTACAATAAAGAACCCTTTAAGTTTTTAATCGTTTTTTGTTTTAATTTTAAACATGGATCGTTACACCTTGTGAGTCCTTGTCTGGGTGGTTCTAGTAAGAGTGAGACTCTACGCAACATAACCGTAATCCTTGAGACTTTTAAAATATGAAGAAATTGTATGAAATTCATTATCCGAATATAGTTATGGTATTATTCTTGTTGTTCCAGGACTTGGCCATAACCCTCGAAGCTTTTTGCATTTATAAAATTCATTATAGTCTTGATAGTTTAATTCCTTTTGTGGTTAATTCATATTCAAACTCTGTCTATTTGTATAGAAAGGTTTAAAACCTTGTTTCACTTTAAAATCAATCAACATTTCTCTGTAGGTATTCAATGGGTATTTAACCTCGTAAATCCAAAACCTATCTGAGTAAAAATCACAACTCTATCTCCATCAAGGGTTTAATATTTTCTCTGCAATGTCTTCATTGGGTACTTCATATTTTGAATTTCATTTGTATTTATTGATGACCTGTCTCTATTAAATCATTACAGATATCTCGAAAGCGGTCTTCACTTGCTATTTCGTTCGCTATAATTAAATTTTCATCTGAATAATTTATGAATTTATTTCATAGATGTTTTCTTAAAAAATGAATTTACATTCAAATGTGTTGTAGTAAAGGGTCTTCTCGTTATTAATTAATGTACATTTCCCACATTCATTCACAACATATTTCTATTGAATGCATGATGAAAGGGTTTTTCAGGGGTGTGATCCTGTTCTTGCATTAATAAACTTTAAAAAACCAATTACGTTCTTACCGTAATTAAATGTACTCAGATCACATCCTTTGTGTCTTTGAAATACTTATCTATTTAAAATTTCTTACTACAATTATTATCTCTGTCGGAATTCCATCTGTGTATTACGGGAACTAATGGTAACTTTTTTTATTTGTTAACTTTGTATTTAGTTCTCAACTCCGTCTCAGTAAAATTCCTTTCGTCATTTGGTCCCTGTAAAGGGTTTGGTAATTACTTCTAAGTAATTATTATGATGATTATTCTGTAATAAATATTATTTCGGTGATGATCTTGTATCGTTTTAGCCTCTGTAAGAATAAGATTGATGTCGCTACCTCTCTATTAAATTATTCGTTTACAAGTTTCTTCTCTTTGATTACATTATGTACCTTTTTTTTATAACTGTTATATGTCTTTCATATTCTAAAGTTTTTTTTAGAGAACATATATAGGATTGACGAAAGAAACAAAACTGTATTAATTTATGGTTTCTCTCTTTAAATCACAAGTGAAAATTTACGCATGGATAAAATTTTGATGATGGGTCCCTATTTATTGCAAGGGAGCCCATCAGATAGTTACGAACCCACTCCTCCTCCTAAGTCATGGATTGAGTACTTCATGAGGGCAGACAAAGATAATCCGATGTTCAATATGGATCCAAGATAAGTTACGCCTTCAACTTATTTTAATATCTCATTCTTTTAATGAATTGAAAAATAGTATTGTTATTAACACCTTCGTATTACTCCCTTACAAGTTGAAAAATATCAAGACAACTTGGCAAAGAGGCGTCTAGCCACTAAAAGGTATCCAGGTTCCATGGTTTCCTTCCATCAATCCATGCACGGATTCACTTCTGTTACAGAAAGTTTGATGTAGAATCTTTTAAAATTTTGTTTAAAAAACTATGGAGTTCTTGGGTCTATGGAAATCTCGGTTGTATTATTTTTTGTCAGTGACCTATTGAATGTAATAATCATATTTTGTCATATCATTCTGAGATTTACTATAACAGATATATTTTTGTGTTAATAGATAAAAAGAATGTATTATGGGACTTTTATTCTTTTCTACCTATACTCAATATGATAGTAGGAGCTTTGATACAATCTATTTAACTTGTTTCTTTTTGAAGTAGTTTGATTTTAAATAGTATTTGAACAACAAGAAATGAAATAAGTCTATTATGGCCAATAGGCACACACACACACACACACACACACACACACACACATATATATATATATACCATAACACTTCAAAAAAACAAAACTAACGAGTATTTCTAAACAGTGACAAGCCATGAATCCATCATGGCTATACATTCCACTTAAATAGATTATGATATATATATATATATATAACATCCATTCTATAACATCAACCATATAACATCAAAAACGAAAATACATAGCTGAGATACATATATGAATATTGATGTTGGGAAACAAATGGAACAACCATGTTCCTCCCAACCATAGAAACAAAACAACCACAATTACTTGTCCTGATCACCCCATAGCCTGACCATGACTCCATAAGGGAAAACTAAGTAACACTCCTTAGCCACTGTCTCCTTCAATAGTTAAGAAAATGTTTTTCCTAACACCATATGTGCTCCTAGCAGGAAAACAATTATCTTTCCCCAACATACTCAGCAATGTCCTACCTCCCACATATGTTGTATTTATCTTATGCATAAGACTTTCCATTCCTTTCCCTCCTTGGGAAATTTGCAGCTTTACAAATCCCTGACTTTTAGGGGCTGCTAATGACAAAACTCAAATTCTGACACTTGTAAAAATCAGCTATGATTTAACTCAAAACTGTTCCCCACTCATGGAGTCATAGTCAACTATTTTTAACCTGGTTGTTCAATTTTTCTTCCAACATTTAATTTATTAAAATTTTTATCTCATACATGTGTCCATCAAAAGAGGACAGTTGGGCAAGTCAAACCTTTATCCAACAATCATAAAATAATAATTACATATTCCATAATTCTAAATTTGAATTTCCATAAATGGAAATTTATTTTTTAATTCAACTTGGAAATATTTATTTTCTAATCATTTGAGGATATTACATCCTCTCCCCCTTAAGTATAACACAGTAATCAGTGTCCAATAATATCTTGGAATGAAATTGGATAAGATGTTTTCATATCTTCTTCCCATTTTGAAGTGGACTCCTCAGGACTAAAGTTCTTCCATTGCACCTTTACCTGTGTGATGGCTCTACTTCGAAGTATTGTTTCTTTCCTGTCCAAAATGCATAGAGGTTTCGCTTGGAACTCGCCTTCTAGTTCCACCTGCACTATGTTCCAATCAATGATGTGAGTAGGATCATGAATATATCTTTTCAATAATGAAACATGAAAAACATCATGAACTTTTAAATTTGCAGGAAGTGCCAGTTGATACGCCACTGGTCCAATTCGAGTTAAGATCTCGAAAGGGACACAAAATCTTGGCGCCAACTTGGAAAAATTTCCTAGCTTTAAGGAGATTCTTCTTTCTTTAACTTTTAGATATACATGTTCCCCAATTTTGAATTCCTGATATCTCCTTTTTAGATCTACATTGCTTTTCTGTCGATCTTGTGCCTCTTTCAAGTTCGGTTGTACCCTTTTTACCATTTTCTCCATTTCTTGGAGCATTTTTGGTCCAACCATAATATTGTCAACAAGATTATCCTAACTAATCGGGGTTGTGCATTTACATCCATATAACACTTCGAAGGGACTCATATTAGTTGTTTCTTGATACCCATTATTGTATGTGATCTCAACTAAGTGAAGATATTCTTCCCACTTAGTTGGTTTTTTTGTTACATAAATTCGTAACATGTCTTCAATAATTTGGTTTGTTCATTCTATTTTCCCATCTGTTTGTGGATGGTAACTTGTGTTGAAATTAAAATTAGTACCCAAACTTTCAAAACATTCTTTCCAAAAATTGGATGTAAATTTGACATCTCTATCTGAAATCACCATCTTAGGAATCCCATGCAATCTAAAAATTTCTTTCATAAAAATTTCAGTGATATTAATTTCTTTGTAAGTAGATTTCACAGGTATAAAATATGCATATTTACTTAGTTTATCAATCACTACCATAATTAAGTCATTTTTTCTTTGAGTCTTAGGAAAAAATGTGATGAAGTCCATCAAAATAATTTCCCATCTCCATTCAGGTATAGGCAGAGGTTGTAACAGACATGTCGGATGTTGATGCTCAACTTTTACCTATTGACAATCTAAACATTTAGACAAGTATTCAACTATTTCATTTTTCATGTTATGCCAATAAAACTATTTCCTTAAGGTTCTTATCATTTTCTGGTTATCCTGGATGACCATAATATGGATTTTTGTGCAGCTCATCAATAATTATCATCTTTAATTTAGTAGATTTAGGTACATATAACCTGTCTTTGAACCTTAACAGTCCATTTTTATCTATATTGAGATCTATTTTGTGCAAATTTTCTACATTTCCTTGCAATTGTTATGTTGTTTTTATGTAATTTTCATCATTTATGCTGCAGATTTTATCTTATTCTCAATATCATTTTCTATCTTGTTGATAATAACTTCATAAATCCCATTAGTCTTTCAACTTAGTGCATATGCGACTTTATTTTCTTTACCCTTGATGTGTCATACTTCAAAATCAAACTCGCTTAAAAAGGCCAACCATCTTGCTTGTATTGCATTGAGATCTTGTTGAATGAACAAATGTTTTACACCATTGTTATCAGTTAGTAACGTAAATTCTCTTCCCATTAAATAATTTCGCCACATTTTTAATGCATGAATCACAACTGCTAATTCTAGATCGTGAGTTTCATAGTTTCTTTCATGTTCTTTCAATTTGCATGATTCATAATAGATGATATGCCCATATTGTGTTAGAACTCTTCATAATACATCTTTACTTGAATCAACTCAAATTGTAAAGTCTCTATCTAGATCTTCTACCTTTAGGATAAGTGTTGTAGTTAATAGTCTTTTTAGTTTATCAAAACTATCTTGGCATTTTTGAGACCAATTAAATTTTATTCCATTTTTTTGTAGTGATGTAATTGGATAGGAAATTCTGGAAAATCCTTCGATAAATCTCCAACAATAACCGATAATACCTATAAATGAACTTATGTCTACTACATCATTAGGAATAGGCCATTCCATAATGGCTTTAATCTTTTCTGGGTCTACTGCAATACCATCTTCTGATATTACATGCCCTAAATATTGTATCTTTCTTTGGTAGAAATCACATTTATCAAACTTATAATACAAATTATGTTCTCTTAAAGTATGTAATACTATTTTCAAATGTTTTTCATGTTCTTCTTCAGTTTTTGAATAAATTAAAATATCATTGATAAAAATCAGCACAAATTTATCCAGATATTGGTTGAATATACTATTCATCGAGCACATAAAAGTTGTTGGTGCTTTAGTAAGTCCAAACAGAATCACTAAAAATTCATAGTTTCCATAACATGCTCTAAATGTTGTTTTGTTTACGTTTTCATCCTTTATCCTGAATTGGTGGTAACCAGACCTCAAATCTAGCTTAGAGAATATTTTTTCTCCTCCAACATGGTCAAAGAGATCATTGATTCTAGGTAAAGGGTATTTATTTTTAATCGTCATTTTATTCAGTTGATGATAATAAACACATAGTCTCAGCATTCCATATTTCATTTTAACAAAAAACATTGGTGCTCCCCAAGGTAAAACACTTGGTCTGATATACTCTTTATCTAACAATTCCTATAACCGAATTTTCAGTCATGTTAGTTTGAGTACACTCATTCTATAAGGTGCTTTGGATATTGGGGCATATTCAAGTAGTAAATCGATAGAGAAATATATCTCTCTCATTAGAGGTAGTTCTCGTATTTCTTCTATGAATACATTTCTTAATCCATGTAAAATTGCAAATACTTCCAAACTTGGTTTGCTTTCTTTCTATAAGAGATTAGTTACTTGAATAGCATATACTTTGCAACCCTTATTAATAAATTTATTAAATTGCATTGCTGATATTTTTCTAATAGAAACTGGTTTTTTGATTCCTTGAGTTGTTATGGTTGTATTATTTTCATCATTTTACACAAATGACTTTTCATAACAATTTAATATCACTTTATGTTTTTCTAACCAGATCATTCTAATAATTTTATCATAGGACCCTAAAGGTAATACATTCATATTTAACTTTGTATTCTGACCATTTATACTAAGTTCACAATAATAAATAAATTATGTTACCTTTCCTTTTGTCCCAATTGCTAGTTATACTAACCAGGATTTAACAAGTTTTGCCTTTTTTTAACTTGTTTGATTCTAATAAAGCTGGAGTAATATAACTCAAACTAGCTCATGGGTGAATCAGTATGAAAACATCATTATTATGAATTTTACCTTCAACTTCCACAATAGTGGATTGATGATTTGCCTGCCTTCCATCCACAACTGCATTGATTCAATGCATGCTTCTGCCAATGTCTCCCATTATTGAAGCCTCTTGAAGATTATGGACTGTTGTTTTTACTGATGGTTTTAATCATGGACAAATTCTCCATAGGTGGGGTTCTCCAAACTCCCAACATTTCAACGATTCTCTAGGATTGTCCCCTACATTCTTAAATCCCAAATTAATTGTTTTATTCCCCCCTTGAGTGTGTTGTGTGTTTGTGTGATATTCCTTTTGTTATCACACTAAATTGCCTTGGGTATTTTAGTTTGTTTTTATCCTCTCTTTTTTTAAGCCTTAGATTTTAAATTTTTTAAGTTTCATCCCTTTAAATATTTTAGTCATAGCTCTAGTTTGATCCTCAAATTGATTTTTTGACTTAAACCCTTTTTAGTTCATGACTTAAGTTTTGGACCCCTTCATGATTTGTCATTAGGATAAATCCCTCCCCTCCCATGACTAGACTGATGTGACACACCTTTCTCCTCACTCATGACCTCGTAGGCATGTTTCATTGTCCTTGCTTACCTATCCAATCATTTTTTTAAACTAGAGCACTACTCACTCATCAAGCGGTTCTGAAGTGCCTTACCCATTCATCATGATTTCCACCACGAGTTATGATTACCACGACTGATGTTTTGTTCCTTGTTTTCAGTTCCAGGAGGTGATTAAATATACCTCCAAGATCTCACATTTATGAGCTCTGATAACGTTTTTTGTTTTGAAAATTCATGAATGTTACGCTGCTCAAACTCATAGTTCTGACTAGGCGACAACAGTGCGACCAAATTTGATGTTGAGGTAGATTTGAGGGCCAAAATGTTTGCAACTTCATCCTGATATTTCGCTGAAAATTCCAACAGGTGTCTACTCCACAGGTATCCCGTGTTTCCTCCTCTGCATAATAGTTTTCACAAAAAATTAGCGCTCAGGTTTTGGTTTATCGATCTTTCACAGTTGTAAGGGACTCATCATCGCATGATAGCCTTGTCTCCTTTATTTTCAAACCTGTGAACTCCATTCCCTGTACCTAGGTCTGATTACTTATGTCCATCATATTGATTGAGGTTGCAAGCACCTAAATAGCCTATCCTATGCATACGCATCGTGCTACCCAGAGGCGTTACTTAAACTCTTTGTGTCTCCCCTGCTTCCTTTCATTTTGGAGTTAAGATTTTTTACTCTGTTACAAAGGGACAATTACAGATTACCCCCTCACTATCTACACTCTCAAATACCTGTACAAATCTAAGGGTGTAATTCCCACAGTCAAGCTTGGCTTACTAGCACCAGTCTATTTTAAAAGGTCAGCCTTTTACATTTGAAGCCTGATTTTAAGTCTTCCTGGTTATTACTATCCCATAAGCCTTTAAAATCTCTCATTCTAAGCCATGGAGACTCCTCAATCAATGAAGACAGACAAAGGTGGCAAGGTGGTCAGCACAAAACCTGTGGACATGCATCTTTTTGATACAGAGCCCATGGCAAGAGAGGTTTCTCAAACAGTGGGATGCCTCTCTTTCTGCCAAAATATGCAGAGAGGCCATCCAGAGGTGAATATACAGTTTTCATTACATTTTGATAGTAGGGGAACCAAGGTTGGGGATTTGAATTTGAGGTAACTGAAGCCTCTATCTTAGCTGCAATAGGAATCCCCATTACAGGTGAAAAGTGGTTCAAATCCATGGCTTTGAGTTCAGCCTATGCCAAAGATCTCTTTAAACCTGAACATCAAGCCATTGATTTTTCTAAAGGTGTGCCAAGGAGCCAATTGATTGAACAATTTGACAGAATATTGAAGATCATCCAAAGATAATTTACATGTGAAGGTATATTTAACACATTGTACCAATACCATATAAGGATTTTGCTTCATTTTACTGTTAAAGTTGAAATGAATTTCCCTTATTATTTTTTAAGGAGCATAGGTAAAATGTTAGACATGATTCAATCCAAATCTAAAGATGTGGATTCTAGCCTTTTCCACTCTGGATTGATCAGAATGCTAGTCTCTGAGGAATTGGGTAAGAAAGAGATTTCGTGGGAGAATTTTGTTGTTACTTCTCACTTCAAGTTGAATCTACCATTTACTCCTCAATCACAGAATGCAAGTCTTTTATCACCCACCAATGATGTTAAAGTAGGGACTAGTAGGAAGAGAAAGGGCAGAGCTCATGTTCAATTTTTAGAGGTCAGCAAGCACATCACAGGAGCTGAGGAGGAAGCTTGTCCTTCCCCACAAAGATATTTTTCACCACCTCCTCCACTAGGGTTAGAAGAGGTTCCTTATTCCACCAAAATTACATACAATAAAGGGAAGAATCTACACTTACCCTCTTCTCCTCCAGCAGTCAATATCAAGGGCGGAAGACCTTTCACAAGATCATCAATTTCCAGGGAAATTATTGAAGAACAGTCTCCACCAGAAATCCCTATACAAAAGAAGAAGGGTAAAGGCATTGGAAACCCTATGGAAACAAAAGAGGAAACCCCTATGCAAAAGAAGAAAGATAAAATCCAAGCCACCAAGAATCTTGATGAAGTAGACAAGGCCATTCCTATGCAAGTGGAAGAGGAGACTGAGAGAAAACCTATTGATACTGTGCATGTCATTGCTCCACCTGACAGGCATACTTTCAAAAGATTAATCAAGCAACTTAGAGATGCAAGAAAAGAGGTGGCTTAGTTGAAAATAGAGGCCATGTCTGATAGGGTGAAAATGAAAGAGCTCATGGATGGCTACAACCATACCCTTGACTTGGTAAGGTTTGCAGCAAGAAAGGACCAGCCCCTTCATAGGCATCTCCAAAACCTTTAAAGGTAGAATAGAGGTTTTCAATCTCAGAACAGGAAACTCAAGGCAGAGTTGAAACATTTTTGATATGAAGTAGCTCAGAGAAACTTGCAGGTATTGGTTGAAGCTTCTATTGAGAAAGAGACATCAACAATCAAGGAGAGCATAGCCCTAGTCAAGAAGTCTTTCATTTCTAAAAAGAAGAATCTTGTTGTTTCAAATGAATATCCTCCTTCTACAAGAAAGAGTGTGAGGTTAAGTGTCAAGGTAACAAAATAGTTGATGAAAGGTGAGCCCCATTTTTTAGGATGTTTCCTTTTGAGAAGGAAAATTGTTTTTCAAATATTACCTCTACCATCTATGTAGGCTTCTAAGTGTTTAACTCTCATATTTTTGTTCTTTTACGAAGTGCTAACTCCCTCAGTGGTAAAATTCACTACTTACAGTACTGCCAAGTCACCCAAGTATAATGGGTTTGACATTATGCAAGGACACTACTTTCTCTGCACATGTTCAAGATTAGAGGCATTGTGTTTTTTAATAGTGCTACCTAAACCTGCACACAGACGCAACATAGGTGGTGCTACCTACAGGCGCTACCCAATACCTGGCAGAGAATAAACCTGCACACAGACGCAACACAATGGCGCTACCTACAGACGCTACCTAATATCTGGCAGAGAATAGAATCTGCACACAGACGTAGCATAGTGGCGCTACATAGTTTCTCTACCTAATATTTCATAGAGAACATATACGCAACACAGTGGCGCTACCTATAGGCACTACCTTTTCTACCTATCCAGTTTTGAAGTGCACTACTCAGATTGCTACCTAAAGAAGCTACCAACAGACACCAGGGATTTAGGAGGGGCAAGCTAGCAACTTTTGGATAGTTGATGATGGAGAACACTGTAGAAACAACAGTTGGTGTCATGAGGACAGCCACATGCTTTTGAAAAACACATGGCAAACAAGGAGTTGAGCAGCAAGAAGGAATCAAGTCATCTTGAAGATTGGTTGGATTAGTCACCAACATTTTCCTATTTTATAGCATAGGTTGTTAACTAAGTGGTTAGATCAAATAAATGTTTAGAGATTTTCAAGGGAAGGAGGCCAGCTCATACCTCCATCTGTTTCCTCCCTTTTGTTATAAATAGATATATCAAATACTTTAGTTGGTTCGGATGGTTGAGTAAGGCTCCCTTAGACTGTAATATTTTGATGAAGTGATTGTGATCTAGCTATGTACTGGACTTAATACTTTTTGGCTAATAGAAATCAGCTTCTCTTTTAGCTTATTTTCTTCTGATGATAAATGTTCATGATTTTAATGATTCAAATGAATGATTGTGGTGATGTTATGGTGGATGTTTGATCATTATATTATCACGATGTTTATTTAGTTTCCTTAGTTTCTGAGTTCAAGAAGATCTTGTGTTAAGAAACTTTCTTCCTTAGGCTTTTGTAGACCTGATATTTACAGTAGCCCTTACATTCCTCTTATTCAAGCCTTCCCTCTATTCATACTTACTCCCAAATTATTGATTGAATTTATCCAAGACCTTGATTGCTGGTGCATTCTAGCCCTGTTTTCTGAGTTGGAACATTATCATTTTGAGTCTTTTTCCATTTGACCCTTTAAAACACTCTTACATTCACATATAACCTGATGGGTACTGGGCTTTCCTTCCATGCAATATGAAGGTGATTCCTAGTGCTAACACCTTCCTTTGAAATCTGTTTTCCATGTTAATGAAAGAGGCTGGTTGGAAACCTTTCTTATGTTGATTCATTTTATCTTGTTTCTTATCTTTCCATGCCTTGGGAATTCTGAATCTCTGTTTATATTGTTCATAGCACATTCGAGCCTTCCTAAACACCTCATTTAAAGACTTAGCATTATCAAATTCAATTACATCCTTATAATAATATGGTAGACAGCTTAAGAACCTTTGTATCTTTACCTTATCTTCGTTGATGTAAGGCACAAACCTCAATGGATCCAGGAATTTATTGATCAGATCATCCATAGCCATTTTTCCTAGTCTTAGTTCATCAAATTACTTAGTATTTCTTTCTTAATAACTTTCTGATAAGTATTGCTTCTTGAAATACTTTTTGAATTCTAACCACTCTATTTGTTTTCTTTCAATACCTTCACTAGTTTCAAGTCTTGCCACCAGATACTTGCTTTTCCATTTAAATTATAAATGGTCATTCTAACTTTCATATTACTAGAATAAAGTTATAAATATTGAATTATTTATTTATGTCTAACAACCATGCTTCATCTTCCTCACAAGTATTTGATTCTCCATCAAAGGTGGAGGGTTTTTTTTTTTTTTGAATTCACCTTCCAGGTGATCCAATTGTTTTCTCTTCCTTCCTGTAGATGCCTTGTTTTCTGTCATTCTTGTGTCTTTAGAAGAGATGTCTTCTTTTTCTGTTTTGTGACTAGAATTCTTGGAGGAATTTTTGTTGACCTCTTATTCCCTCTCATTGTATTTTGGACTCTTCTTTGTTAGTATATTGCATAGCAAAATTTCATTAATTTATTTCTAGCTGGTCTTCTTGAGCTTTCTTCAACTATTCATTATCTTCCTTAAACACTTGTAATTCCATGATAAGTTTCATCATCATTTCCAAGGATTGGGTGGTTGAACTTCCCTCAATGTGATGTTTTGGGTATCTAGGAAGCTCTTGATTTTGGTTCCCCTCAAGTCTGTCTCCTTCATCATTTTGTGCTCACATTTTCACAAGAGGCAATTTTTGTTTGTAACATTAAATATGTTCGTTAGATTTGTCCTTCAAATAAAAAAAAAATTATGGTGTTTCCCTGAGGTCCAAGCATTGTAACCAATATCTATGATATCATATGTAATGTACCCCAAATTTTGCTAAAAAAAAATTGATGGGGAAACTGAAGTCTATTAACAACAAAAAAATTATTCATGACACATGAATATATTTCCTTATAAATCTCATTCCACACTTGCACGCATATATGTTTTTTTCTCCACTAGAATATCCATCCTAAAAATATGAAGGAGAGTTAAAACCAACATATAACTTACTTTTATACTCTATTAAACTAATCCATAGTGTGTTGGTGGATTGGATCATACTTATATTATTATAAGTTGTGTTATGATTCTCAAGTATTAAATCAATACCATTATTTTCATTGTTATAAGCTAAGAGACATGAATGTCAACATCCATAGTATGAGAGCTAGGGTTACAAACGTACCCATGTAATTCCAACACTATACTAGTATAACAAAACTATACTATTGTTGGACACACCGACTACACTGAGAAGGGGGGGTGAACAATGTAAGACTCTTTTTCCCAAAACTTCCCCTTCACAAAACTCTTTAGTTAAAAATCACCATTTACTCATTGTTTATTGTTGTCATTTATAACTAGTTAAATGTGAACACATATCAGCAACATAAATAAAAAATATATCATCAACAAATCATCACCACCAAGAACACAAAGAACACGAGATGTATGTACAATTTTCTTTTTATTATATACTACAATCCTTGGGTTATCAACAAAAACTAAATTAAGTACAACTCTACAAGAGAACTAGCCTTATAATGAAAGACTCAGCTTACACCCTCAACACCAACTAACATGAGTCAACAATCCTCAAAAGATGTCAATCTATCAACAGGTACGCAACATGTTGATAGTGCAGCACGTGTATGTACACACCCTACCAGTAGTATAGCTCACGTATGTACGTGGTCAGTCTGTAATACATCCTGCGTATCACATCTGAGTTACTTAGGTTTTTCTCTTCAATATCAACTCAGATCCTCTGCAACCAATTCATCATTCTATTTTGTCTTTCACTATCCAAACTGACCCATAACTAGTCACAACACATCCAATCTCTCCAACAACTAACTCATGCTTCTCAATCATACAATATGAATGCTACTCATCATGTATAAGAAACTAGTATACTATAGCCATCATAACAGTACTGAATCATAAGAGTGTTTCTCACTCCATCAATGTTATTGGATAAATCGGTATATGTGGACACCAGCAGATCTCCCTAGATCCACCTGGATCTAGAATAAAATAGGACAGGACATGACACTTTCCCTAAGAAACTATCATTGAATTTACTACCAAAGGAGGAATGAGTGACATARCTTTATATCTCTTCCTTAGGTCTTTGTTGTTCCTACTTCGCTCTGGGGMTCTTGCAAGATCAGATCCAAGACAACACAAACCAACCAAAGTGAAGATAGTAAAGTATATTCAATGACTACCTATGCATATGATCAAGGAATTATGCAATAAAATAAGAGTGATTTTATGGGAAAGGGACATGCCACTATATTATATTAATATGAAAGTAGAAGATACAACCAAATCACCTTGATGTCACAATCTTCTTTTCACTAATCCTTTGTTCCAACACACACACTTGCTCCAAACTTGCATGAAGAAGATCCACTAGGGCTTGATGGACAAATGGAGGCCTCAAGCATCAATTCAAAAAGGATTCCTCACACAATTCTGAATCTATTCTTTCATCAATTATTTATTCAATCTTGCTTAACCTCTTCCTTGAGAAACCCTTCATTACATAGGAGAAGGAGAGATGGTTAAAGGGATGAGGATGATCCCACTAAATCTGAGAAGTCGGTAGGATGCCAACCATGCGAATGCCAACTCATTTTCTAGAAGATCCTCTTCTAGAACCTTCGTAACTTCCTCTTCCTTTTAAGCTTTAAAACAGGTTTTCATCCTACCTATAGAGCATATTGTGAACACGTCACAGGCTAGGTATAGGGTTGCCTACGAGAATCAAGATTCTCGCACCCTACAACATAGTTAGCCTGTGAACTCATCTTAAAAATATGTTTTATGGAAGAAGACAATAGTCACTTTTATCAAGAAAAAGGTTCTTATGAGAGCCTAAACACATAACTGTAGAGACACCACTAGAGTGACCAAAATAATGTGTAACAGAATGCCCCCCAAAGTATGAGGCTGGAACTCGTGACAGCTGAAATACTTTGTAAAATGTGTGTTTGTGTCAGAAACAAGGAACGCACCTAATCAGAAACCTACAAACAATCAAGCATCTACAGAATATAATACTAGTTCTGAGGTAGGCATTCCCATGCTCAGACCACAAATGAATGAAATCATAAATGTAGGCCATGGCCACCAATCATACACTGTGGATCCATGTCGTCAAAACGCTACATAGCCACCAGGAATACACTGTGGATCTATGTGGTAGAAGACACAGATTAAGACATAGCCACGCAACATACAAAGTGGATCTATGTGTTAATACAAATCATAAATACTCTAGTGCAACCTGGGCCAAAACGATGAGACCCAAGGTCTTCAATCCCATCATCTGAAAAGTACAAATCTAGCCATGTGATTACATGTGTCGAAATTGAACATGGTAGAAACCACTCGATTACCGGTCATTGATGAAAACCATTAACAAGTGAGAGGGAAATAACCATTGATGTTAATGACTCCCATGGTACCTAAGTACAATCTGAATGAATGTGAATAAATGAGCTGAAATCGAACACTCAACGAAATCTTTCGATCACGGACCAATGATGTGAATCCACTGTCGAAAGCGAAGAGACCTTCCATTAAGGCATGCAGGTTCTAAGGTACTAAATTATTTCTAAGTCTTATTCCCAGATAATGAGTTGGAGTCGACAGAAAAAGACTCGTCACAAGAGGGCCTTGATGTATCCCCCATTAATGACATGAAATAAGTAACAGATTTTGAGGGTAAGTCAAAGTATGAATATTATTTGAAACGGACACAGGGAAGGTCGACATGGTAAGAATGGAAAACTACAAATGGCTGACTCAATGGAGGGTTTGTTTGTACCTCTCTTGAACATATGAACGAAAGGACAACGGTCTTGGCAGCATTGACTCAAAGACGACCCAAGATATGACCTTGTAGTAAGTCAGACGAGAGACAAATGGATTTCCCAACCCGGATTCAAATGACGAACAAGGAGTGTCATGTTCAAGAGCGATGCTTACTGCCAGTAATACAAATACAAAGGCATATCCCTTTCCCAAAATTTCCCCCACCATTTCTGGCGAGTACCTCTTTATTTTTACATAATCTTGAGGAGGATAACATATGCTTGTTGATGTAATCTCATCGTTTGGACGATTTCCTCTGAGTACATTTAACGAACCCTAGGAAGGAGTGGTTTGGTCCCATAAAGGGTCTTTCGATGTTTGTTTAACGAGTCCAAAGATAGAAAACTCGGGGGTTTTTCATGTTTTAAGAGTCTGAAAAACACTTAAAGAGAACTCTCCCAGTTCTTTTTTCATAAATTAGTTCGACGAAACCATAAAAGTGATAAAATATCGCTCATCGAACATTTTATTCAAATACTTTTACGAGCGTGAAAAGAATAAGATCGCTTGGTAATATTTTCGTTTTTATGGAGAGTGAAAAGAGCTTAAAGGATACTCCCTTATATTCGTTGTTTTCATGTTACCAGGAAGAGTACGAAAAGACAACAAAAGTATACTCGATCGCGTTCTCATGTATTTTAGAGCGCGAGAACGAACGAAGAATAAGCTCAAGGTTTTTTCTACAAAACCCTAAAAAGGTGTTCATACATGTGACGAAAAAAGGAAAAAATACCCATACACCGTCGTTCAAGATTCTAGGTCATCTATCTGCGAAAAACCATACTCACAAGGCCATCAGGGCATTAGGTTTTTTAAGAAAAATAAAAAATAATATAAAAAATTAAATGAGAAATAGTAAAAAGTGAATAAATATGGGTGAAAATCCCTTTTTACCATTTCATTGTTACTTTGCCAAAAACTTGTCCAACACACCTCTTTTTCTCCAAATTTATTTGCTCAATTGCGGAAGGTACAAGTGATCATTCGGAAAACGGTTTTGGCCAATGAGGTATTCTCCTGATTCTTCAACTTTTTCATGGATTAAAATCGATTTTTATTGGTAATTTTAAGTGTTTGAGTCCATTTTAGGGTCGGTGAATGCGCTCAGGCATTCTCCCAAGTGAGCCATTCGGGACCTGCAAGAACCTAAGATTCTCGCAGGTGAGCTTCAGTGCACCTACGAGAATCTCGCATTGTGTGCAAGCTTCACCTGTGAGGGCCAAAAAATGGATTTTCATGCATGTTTTTACTCAATAAAAATTTATCCAAGAGGTTAAAACAAGTTGCTAACTTGCTATCATCACGATGTTGGAATGGAGGGAAAGAGAAAATGAGGAGGATGATTCCATTGCTGATAATGATTCGAGTACAGTTTCTGCCCTCCAGGAATGTGGGCTCTTAAAATTTTTTAGGATCCCAGGCATGAGAGCCCAACTCAGGTTGTTAGAGTATCTGGTCCACATGTGGGATGTGGATCAACAGTTATTTCATGTAGGGGTCCACACACTAACACTATATATCGAGGATATCTATTTTTTGACAGGGTTTTCATGATGTGGATACCATTATAATCTGACTGGAGGTAGAAGCGGTGGACTTCCTATGAGTGAGTATGTTTGCCAATATTGTGTTCTCGAGGTAGAGAGAAGCAAGGGTAAGGTTTCCATCTGGTGTGTCCAAAATCTGACCTTGCAGACTATCTTGTTTACCATTGCATGCATGGCCGGGAGATTCTATCTGCTCATGGCTCTCCAGATCTATTTCCAATATGAAATAGAGTGCACGGAGCCTCGGGTTTTCAACTGGTCGGATGTGGTTCTCCGCAGTATGAAGAGGAAACTGACAAAGTGCAAAAGGGGTGACCTAAAGCAGTTCGGATACGGGTCACTTTTGGTGTCATTCTTCCTTGAGAGGGTCCCACTACTACGTCTATAGGTAGATTGGGATTTACCGGCCCCACAGGATCCGAGGATGTTGAGGTGGTGTAACCTCATGGATCGACACATAGCAGGGCCTATAATAAATTATAACGATTCATTTTTTGACTAGTTGAGGCCCCAGATGCTAATGATCGATGACTACGCATATGTCGGTTTGGATTTCTGAGGATATATGGATTTGGTCCTGCCTAAGGATGCTAAGTGGGGTGACTTAGGTAAGAAGTACACAAATTGTTCTTTTTTTTTAATGTTTTTGCAAATTTTATTATATAAAATGTTTTTATGTATATCCAAGGACTAATCAAAAATTTATTTTGATGACACAGATGTGGGGTCATATCGACCTCCAGGAATGTCTCCCATTCAGAGACGGTGAGAAGTGGCTCCAGTGGCACGATGGGATGCTGAGGACTATGAGGTAGTTGAACAGAACTTAGAGGGACTAACTGCAGATGTCCCGGACATCGCTATTGGGGAGATCTCAAGGCGCTATCAATGCCATATTGTGGGTGTGTCTGAGTCTTTTAGCCAACTTCTCTGTAGGGTAGCCTTAGCAGTTGTATGTTACCATGAGCGTCATCTATGATGCTAATTTTTAGAAGCCATGGGCTTCATATATTTTGATATTTTGGTCTTGAACAAAAACTTTTTCTAAAAATTTTGATCATTATATATATATATATATATATATATATATATGCAGCTTCTACCGACTTATTTTTTTTTGTATAATACATGTGATGTGTGATTGGTTTTATAAAAGTCTCAAATATATGTCTAACACATAATTAGCTAAAGCATCAGTCAATGTATTTAGACATCTAGGAATGTGTTGTTATTCGATATAATCAAAATGACATTCCAAGAGGCGAATTCATAGATATATCCGCAATAAAGTAGGACTTCGAATAGCATAGACATTACTTAACTATAGCACTACTAGTTGTGAATCAATTTGTATAACCAGGTGTCGGATACCAAGCGAAATAGAAATAGTCAACAACTCGATGGCGGCGCTATATTCTGCGATATTATTGGTCGCACGACCGAGGAAAATACCTCGTAGACTAATAAGTTCATTTGTAGGTGCATAAATTTCCCATGCAGCATAAGCAAGTTTATGAGTACTACAACTAGCACCATCGGCGAAGCCAATGTGGGGTAGAGAAGACTCTGACATCTGGAAACCAAGCACAATGCAAGGTAAGCGGTCGAGGGTAGAAACCAAATAACAAAAAAGCACACTAAAGTAAAACACAAAAAGTATGATACAATAAAATACAAGCACTCATGCATAGATGATCTAAGCATAGTACTTCTTTAAGTAAAGCCCATTTCTGGGTTCACTCAAAGGGATACCATCATAGTCCACTAACTCGTAGGCTCCTTTTTCCAACACTCGTCTGACGATATAAGGGCCTCGCCACATAGCCTCAAATTTTCTGGCTCCTAGAAAATCTCGATCTTGTTCATAAAGGAGAACGAGATCACCTTCAGATAAAACGCATGGCTTGACATGCTTGTCGTATTGGGATTTGACGCGTTTCTTTTGGGTTTCTATAACTAGGGTGACATCACGACAGGTTTCATCTAGTTGCATAAGATACAACAGACGTTCTTCTTCAACATAAGTGTTCGGGAGAATTTCAATGGCTAGCTTTAGAGACAGCATCTCACATTCAATCGTTAAGATGGATTCGAGACCATAAACTAACTGGAAAGGTGTAAACCCGATAGCAGACTTGATGGATGTACGGTAAGCCCACAATGTTGAAAACAACATCGTGTGCCAACTCATTTTGTGAATCCCTATCATTCATCGAAGCATGGTAATGAGGACTCTGTTTATTGCCTCAACGTGGCCATTGGCCTGTGGGTAATAGGGTGTTGAGTTTTCATGGAGAAGACCCAACTTTTCAGTGAGTTTTGACATCATGAAGTTTCTAAAGTGGCTACCGTGATCAGTAACGATAGAAAACCGAGCAATGATGTGATTGAATATGAATAGTGTTGAAGCCTTTCCAGTATTGTCGAATGTCGGCATCACCTCGGCCCATTTCATAAAATAATCTATGGCTACAATAATGTATCCATGCCCCCCATTCAAGTGAGGGTGACATGTCATGAAATCGATACCCCATTTCGCAAAAGGTCCAACGGAGACTACAGGGTGTGGAGGAGCAGGGTGAGATCGTATTGTGTTGTTGTATGTTTGGAAAATGTGGCATTTTTGGACAGCAATAATACAATCATTGAATAAAGAGGGCCAAAAATACCCATCTCATAATATATTTTGGGCAGTAGCATACCTAGACATGTGACCACCACATGCTCCAGAATGGTATTCATTCAAGGCTTTCTCGGCTTCGTCAAATGTGAGGCATCATCGAAAAACGGATTCAATCCCACGCCGATAAAGAGTATCACCGAGGATAATATACTGACGTGCTTGGTAGAGTATTCGACGGTGGTCAGTGCTAGAAAAATTGGGCCAGAATGTCTGAGTTTGGAATATATGATGATATCCCCATACCAAAGGTCATGGGAACTAATCAGAAAAAGGGATTCATCGGGTAATGAATCCTCTGCTACATTTTCCATCTCAAAACAGGGAAGGCCGCATATCAATTTGGAAAACACCAAGGAATTATTGGACTTAGCACGTTCGAATTCTAAGTCAAACTCCTAGAGTACTACGATCCATTTGGAGTATTTTCCCCCTAGCAATTGGTGTGTAAGAATTTGTTGCATAGGGTTTCAATTGGAAATCATAGTAGTCTTGTGTAAAAGGATATAGTGTCGGAAACGTTGAACAGTGTGGACGACGGTGTGGGCCATTTTTTCAACATGTAAATACTTGGTTTCAGTAGTCATGAGACTCTGACTCAAATAATAAATGACATGTTCGTCATGAGAATCATCCTCCTGGACTAGAACCATAGCAATGGTAGAGTCTAAGGCTACGAGATACAGGAAATAATCTCGACTGTAATCGGGTGGGAAAAGTAGTGGGTTATGGGTTAAAGTCGATTTTAAAGTGTCGAAATCTTTGTTGGAAGTGGTATCCCATATAAACTCAGAACCTTTCTTGAGCAGTCGAGTAAATCCAAGAGTTAACTCAGCATAGTTTGGGATGACATGACATAGAAAGTTTTCCTTCCCTTGCAAACTTTGTAGTTGGTGAAGTGAGGAAGGAGGAGGGAGATTGAGAATCACCTTGACATTCAAAGGATCTACCCTGATCCCTTGACATGAAACAATAAATCCCAGAAGTTGGTTGTATTCTACATTAAAAACACATTTGTTGCGGGTTTAAGCGTATATGATAAAACCGACATCGGAGGAAAATGGCTCGGAGGTGTGTTGGATGATTAACACGGTGCATGGAATGAGTCGGTAGGTCATCAAGATATGGTTGGAAAATGTTCTTTATATCATGAAAGGCATAAGACATAGCACGTTAAAAAGTCGCATCGGCATTCTTTAAACCAAAGGGTAGTTTCCGGTAGGCAAAAGTTCCCCAAGGACAAATAAAAGAGGTCTTGTGTTGGTCGATGGGTACAATATTGATTTGATTATATCCGGGGAGACCATCCATCAAAGAGAATATTTCACTCCCAGTGAAATCGCCGACGATCTGGTCAATGAAGGGGGTGGGAAAGTTGTATTTAGCACAATCTTTGTTAATATCCCTATAATCAACGCACACACAGATCGTACCTTGTTTTTTGTTAACCGGAACAAGATTGGAAATCCAGTCAGTTAGAGCCATACGGTAAATAAATCCAGCTTTAAGAAGTTTCTCAACTTCAAGCTTGATAGCAGCTACTTTACGTGGGTGGACCAGATGAAGTCGTTGTCGAACGGGTTTAGCGCCCAGGTATGTCTTAATCTCATGTAAAACAATGTCAGGGTCAATACCTGACATTTCTTCATAGCTCCATGTGAAGACGTCACGAAATTCTTGAAAAAGAGACTTGTAAGTAACAACTTCATCATTGGAACATGAAGCTCCGATATGCACATTTTTGACAACTCCAGGTTTAATGGATATGTCGAGGGGGATGGTGGGTGAGATATTACTTAAGTTCCCTTCGTAGAACACATCATGTGTAGACTCGAGAACGGAAGAAATGATGACAACGGTCGATGGGGTCGAGATCCGTTGGTAACTCTCAATGGTGTGTTGTTCCAGGAAGAGAATGGAACGATGATGTCCATCATCCGAAGGGGTATCTTCCATGGACATAACAAACATAATCATCTCATTTGTAGGAAAAATGACACGGAAAGGATCCGGAGATAGATCACCAAGAGAGGGGGTAGAAGGGATTGTTGATTGAATGGCTTGATAAGAAGATTCGACTAGACTTAAAGGCATTTGGTCGCCATAGAAAGGATGATCACCAAGGTTGGGTACTGTCCACAGGTCATAAGACACAGGGGTTTCTCAAACAAAGGTGAAAATCATGTTTATCGAGACGACAAACGGATGTGGAACATTGGGTGGTGGATTGGGGAAAGTACCCATCAAAGAGGAATCTTTAAGAAGACCCACACTGACATTCTCATATCCAGGGGGTGTTTTCACAATGAAAGGTACATTGTTGGTACGTGTAGCAGAGTTAAAGAAGGCCAATTGGTCCACCGTAATTACTATTCCTTGATGTGGGAAACGTACAACATGAAAAAGAGTGGACACAACTACACGCATGGAATCGATCCAACTATGGCCAAGTAGAAGGTTGTAATCGAGAGGAGCATCAAAGACCTCAACTTTAACGTTGACTATTTTGCCTTCTAACATAATAGGCAACGAAGGGAGGACACCGTAAGGCTTAAAACCAAAGCCATTGAAGGCTTTGAGCATGTTGTGGGATTCGGTTAAGGGAGGAGAGTCGATGGATTTCCAGCAGTTAATAGACATGACACATGTCGAGGCACCCTCATCAATAACTTTTCTACAAATTTTATTGTCGGAGACAATGACTTGTATTTGAAATGCGATTTGAGGGGGTAACCTTGGAATGTGATCTTCCAAGTCAAAAATTATTAAATTTGTATCGGTAGGGTCGATTCCACCAATAGCTTTAAACAGTGCCTTCCATTGTGTGAGACAACTCTGAAGCACTTCAAGGGCTGACATCACGGATGGTGCTTGGGCCAGATCTTCTACAATACTGTAGCTTTGGGCAGCACGCACCTGAGGATTGAAAGTAGACTTTCGAACAACACCCTTCGAGGGAGGGTGAAGAACTGTGTCTAGGCTTTGTCGATCAAGATGAAGAGGATCGTTGGTATATGGATCCGATGGATATGGTTGGACCAAGGAAGGAAGTATTTCATCAACCTTCTCTTTGGAGGAATAATAGTCTTTGGCTCGAGTGGTAAGTGTGATGTCATTTTTCTTTGAATCACCTGTACACATTAAGACATAGGATGTATTGGAGGGGGAAGGTTGGTCATGAATGACCAATTGGGGTTGTTTTTGAGAAGGAAAGGGTTGTGACAACACGGTCGGGGTAGGTGACTTCTGGGTCCCTTGAAGGAACTTAGTAACCTCGACTCATCTCGAACAATCCTTAGTGTAATGATCATCACCATAGATAAGACAAGGGTATCGGGGTTTGCGCTTATCCTTATCATCAACAAGTTATGTTTTGGTCTTCTCATATTGTGGATTATTTTATCCTCCTTATTCTTACCCTTCCCTTTTCAGGATTTATTCTTTCCAGCAGGGGTAGATTGAACAGAATTCACCTCAGAAGTCTTGTCGGTGGGAGGAGCAGGAGACAGAGCATGTTGAACATTAGAATAAATGGACTTGGGGTTGGTGGTAGAGGCTTATGCGGATTGGGTTTGGGCATGGAAAGTGCCAATCACACCATCAGCCACATGAGAAGCAGCAGGAGTAGTTGAAGTAGCAGTAGTAGAAGGACGAGGTGCATCAGGGAGAAAATCATAAAGAGTACCCATTTGTGAGTAAACGAGGTCAAGGTATTGATCACGACTGATCACCTATTCTTCTGTGACCACTCCACCCATGGATATGTCATGAGCGATATCATTCACGAATGATTTAGTGAACCACTCTACCAGTAATTGATCGGGAAGTTCAAGTTTGATGAGACATCGTCGTCGTCGCCACTCATGAATGTGATCAAAGATATGAGTGGCTTTGGTTTGTTTGAAAGAACTCAAAACTTTGGTTCCCATTTCGTATTGGATCGGTAACTTGTAGTGGGTGAGGAAATCCATGGCGAGGGTCTTAAAGTCGGTGAAGAAGCCTCGTGACAATTCTATATACCACTTTGTGGCGAAGCCCATGAGAGTTCGCTGAAAAAGATGTAATCAAATAGAGTCATCCATCAAGGAGTTGGATGAACACCAAAGGTGGAAATTCATTACATGATTGTTCAAGTCCTCTCCTAGTTTACCATCGAACTTAGGAATGTCAAAAGGTAGTTTGGTCGGTATGGCGTGCCATTGAGGAGAGTGACGGATAGGATCGTTTAGAATTCTAGACAAATCAAGGAGGTCTAGGGTGGCTAAGAAGGGTAATTTTATATTCACATGGGGGTACTGGTGACTTGGGGAGGCAGACTCGTAGGTATACCAGTAGGACCATAAGCAGTTTGCATATAATGTGAAGATCCAGGTAGATTCGGTTGTTGGTACAGAGACATGTAATTTATAGGGTTGTATTGGTTAGGGCGGTTCCATTGAAAAAGGATGTTGGGTCCAGCGTTCAAGCCCCAAATGTAATTGGATAGACCTGGATATGGTTGGCCTATACTAGGGGGTATGAAAGAGTTAGTTTGAGGTTGTTTCTCCCCATTCAATTGAGGATTATTTCGGATAAGATAGTTCCAATACTGGGCCAAGTCTACAGGTATGTTTTGTCCAGTGGGTGGGGTAGGTGGGGGTTGCCCTCCAATCATAGGTTGTGTTCCAATTGGGATTTGACCTCTAGGGTGAAAATGTCTGCCAACAAGAATCTGGTAATTAGGTGTGAAATACTAAATGGTGCCACTAGGGTTGGTTCCTCTGACAATGGATGGAAGAGACCCTCTGGAAGGGGTTCAAGGAAGTGTCGTAATAAAACCAGGAACAAGATGGTGCCCAGAAGGAGTGGGAATGCCAGGAGTCCTGGATGGGATTTTTGTAGGAACGGGAATAGAAGCATTCAACGCATGATATCTGGGAGGAAGCATTGGGGTGAGTCTGGGAGAAAGCGGTGTGCCAATGGTGGATTGGATAGCCACCGTATTCCCGATGTGAATATTCATAGTATCTGGGACCATTGTATAATGGGCCATTTGAAGGGGGACAGTCAAGATATGGTCGGTTGGCTGAGCGTCCGAACTAGGGAAATAATAGGCAGTAGTAAAAGGTATCGCGTCCGAACTAGGGAAATAATAGGCAGTAGTAAAAGGTATCACGTCTAGATCGGATGTTTCAGGTGGCTCGAGTGTGATAGTGATATCAACGCCTGCTCCTGAGCCAAAGAGATCCTGTCTAAAAATGTCAGTAGTCCAAAAAGCATCTTGACCTTCAGGGCTTGTGAAAGGGATGATTGGTAATCCATAACACTCAACAAAAATATCTACAGATGAATTCACTCGAACAATACATCTCACAGAGTCGGGAGGAAGTCATAAGCCCTCTCGAGAATCTGTAATTCAGAACTATTCTAAAGAGTTGGTTCTTTCCAGTTGTGGAGTGGCAATGTCTTGGACTTCATTCTGTTGAGGAGAGCCCTTCGGTGAGTTGGTAGGCAAGGTTTGAGAACCTTCCAGATCTTATGGGGGTAGTCCTTGCATTCTAAGTGAACGGTGTGGAGGGTCAATGGTGATCGAGCGAAAATCTCACGAAAGAAATTCTATGGCCAACTTACGGAAACTAACAACACGCACTAGTAAAATATAGGAATCAAAAATCAAGCAAACAAGACCTTGCTATTCCAAAATCACTAGTTGGTGATAAAATCCAACGTCGTGATGTTGAGACAAGAAGGGGATGGGCTAGGGTGGAAAAGTTATGTTGACGACCTTCTTAACGGGCTTACACCTTGGTGAAAGCTCCCACACATAATCATGGGTATACCCTCCAAGGAGCCCGAGTGAGTCTGGCCAACGTCGATTCTAGGTATCGTGAAAACTTACCCCTCCACAGTCACCTTGTGTAAGACGCTAAGAAGATAGGCTACTAAAGTTACCACAAACAACAATGATGCCTGGATGAACAATCAACAGTCCGATCCACACGTAAGGGTAGGGTATCTAGCCCAAAATCAACTTGAGAGGCTTCCACTCATCATTGTGGGTATACCTTCAAGAGACCCCCATAATACATGAAATCTCTACACCGAGATCAACAAAGTAGGGTGAGTAACTCTGTCAATATCAATGCGACCTCAGGTTTGACCCTTGTGTGAGAAGGGCTTCCCAGGACAAAATGTTGCAAATGGAATTTAACACTCCCTATCACAAGATACTATTGTGTGTTTTTCTCTTTGGAGAGTGTGTCTCACTGGCTATTCCAAATCTCTAGCCTAGCTAATGTTGGTGCAAAAGATCCCTAGAAAATGTTACTAGTTGAATTTTAACGTTGTGCAATACTATTAAAGGTTGTTTTTATGCAAAGGGAGACGGAAATGAAACCAATGTTCTGTAAGACTCTAACCCAACAATGGGTAAATAGAAATGAATGATACAAACTTGCATTCGATGAATTCTATCTACAGTAGGGAAAAAGGAGTTTTCTGGAACAATGCAAACTATGATGTACGATCTCTTTTGAAATGCAGAACCAAACAATCGTTGACAATGTAAATTCACTATTCGTTCTCTTTCAATATTTTCACGCCAATATTTTCTGAATAAATGATTGCTTAAAAGAAAAAGACTTTAATTTTGTTTTTTTTATAAACCCAAAAATGGGGATGGAACTAAGAAAAAGTAAGCAACCAATGAAAATAAAATACTCAACAACACCCAAAACGATCTTTCAATGAAGATAAAAATAACAAACTGAGAAGAAAAAATCTCTTCAAATGCACATGAACAAAGATTTCAAAGCAGCAAGCAGTCTAAAAGGACAATTAATCCCAACTTTTAATCCAATCAAAGTATTTTGACCAAACAAGCACTCGGATCTCAAAATCTGATATTATACCCTTGTTGATAAAAGGTCACGAAGCAAAAATTGGGAAAAAGAGTAAGAAGAGTTTTTGATCTCCGAAAACTAATCAATCGTAATATTTGAAGTCAAAAAATAGTCAAACACTGGAAAAAGAAGTTCTCCCCAGCTAAAGAAACAAATATGGGCATCAAAAAGACAGGAAGACCTAATCCAAAACTTTTACAAATGAGTTCGCAGCCTGGTAGTGGGGTATAGTGCGAGAATTATGGATTCTCGCAGTCTAGATACAGGAAAGGTGCGAGAAGGTCACAGTAGATTGAACAGTAGGGTGCGAACATCAATGATTATCACAGGTCATAGAGAGGTACAGTGAGAGAAGGTTTGTAATCAAGAAAAAAATTGAAAAAAGGACAAAAATTTTGAGTAAAATTCTAGGTCCAAAGAGTCTACAAGGGTATCCTACAGACTCAGGGACTGGTTGGTAATGAAAAAAGTAGGTTAAGAGAAAATGGCCAACAAAAAACTACAAAATGAGTTGTATCCCCAATGGAGTTGCCAATTTTGTTATTGGATAAATCAGTATATGCGAACACTAACAAATCTCCCTAGATCCACCTGGATCTAGAACAAAACAGGACATGACATGACACTTTCCCTAAGAAACTATCATTGAATTTACTACCAAAGGAGGAACGAGTGACATACCTTTATATCGCTTCCTTAGGTCTTTGTTGTTCCTACTTTTCTCTTGTGCTCTTGCGAGATCAGATCCAAGACAACACAAACCAACCAAAGTGAAGATAGTAAAGTATATTCAATGAAGACCTATGCATATGATCAAAGAATTATGCAATAAAATAAGAGTGATTTTATGGGAAAGGGACATGCCATTGTATTATATTAATATGAAAGTAGAAGATAAAAACAGATCGCCTTGATGTCACAAGCTTCCTTTCGGTGGTCCTTTGTTCCAACACGCACACTTTCTCCAAACTTGCATGAAGAAGATCCACTAGGGCTTGACGGACAAATGGAGGCCTCAAGCATCAATTCAAACAAAATTCCTTATACAATTCTAAATCTATTCTTTCATCAATTCTTTATTCAATCTTTCTTAACCTCTTTTTTGAGAAACCCTTCATTATATAGGAGAAGGAGAGATGGTTAAAGGGATGAAGATGATCCCACTAAATCTGAGAAGTCAGTAGGATGCCAACCATGTGAATGCCAACTCATTTTCTAGAAGATCCTCTTCTAAAACCTTTGTAACTTCCTCTTCCTTTTAAGCTTTTAAACAAGTTCACACCCTACCTATAGAGAAGATTGTGAACACCTCACAGGCTAGGTATAGGGTTGCCTGCGAGAATCAAGATTATCGCACCCTACAACATAGTCAGCCTGTGAACTCATCTTAAAAATATGTTTTATGGAATAAGACAATAGTCAGTTTTCTCAGACAAAAGGTCCTTATGAGAGCCTGAACACATAACTATAGAGACACCACCAGAGTGACTAAAATAATGTGTAAAAATCAACCAACACAAACCACATCATAACAACCATACCAAGAATTCCTTAAGCATTCACCACACAACAATCAAGAGTATCCATCAAGACAACAATGTAACCATACCATGATTTCTATGGCATATATGAGCCCATAGAATGCAGATCTGGAACTTGCTTCAGTCTCCAAGAGCCTATCATCAGATCAACCACAAGTCTTCATGAATTCATCCACTGTATTCACCTTGTACTCATTCAGCCCGCGTATGTACATGCCCTGGCTCACTACAGCCTGTGTATACCTCGAAAACTAGGGTTTCTAAACTTCTGATACTTTTTTCGTCATGATCTCAAACTTGCTAAAACTTTGATTTTTCCATGATATCCTTCATATCTCATCTCTCTCAGAATATATCTTCAATCATGCTCAAGAGATACAGACAAGAGATACACAAAATATATACAAGAGATACACTTCACAAGAGACCCTTGCCTCTTATTTATATTCTCCAAGTAGCTTCCTTAGAAGCATCTTCTAGGTCACTTAACCCACTTCTAGGTCACTTAACCTATTTCTAGGTCACTTAACCCATTTCTAGGTCACTTAACCTATTTTCCTCATTTTTAGGGTTAACCACTTTCCATAATTAGAAATTTCTCCATTTAAATATCATTTTAATATCCCCCCTTGACTTTGTCACTTTTATTTATCATTTAAATAATAATTTCTTCTTTTCAAGCACTTTGACTTCTTTGACCTCTTGGGGCTTCAAGCCTACATATGGGGGTCATTCAACTTCGTAAGGCCATAACTCTCAAACCATGAGAAGTTATGTGACATTCCACATACCATCGAAAAAGGCATGACAAGCATTATCCATCTAGGATGGTACCACTGACAAATTCATTCATGTTCATCTCATTATTTCACATTCAATCATGGGTTCTCCAACCATACTTCAAGGATAAATCAACCGTAAAGCGTCTTCCCGTGAGGGATTTCACCATAAGAGGACAACTTTGGAATTCATCCATTTGTGCACCTTATCAACCATGATCTTCCTTTGAATAATCTCTCCCCCTATCTGAATGATATTCCTACTCCCTCTGCCTTAATGCCTTTGATCTTCCTCTAAATACTCTCTCCCTTTTTTGAACAAGGGATATCACTCTGATGTAATGTTGAAGATACATCACTCATACTCCCCCTGTGACCATTGTTCCCCCTGGAACTATGCCTCTATCCTCTTTCTCCAAATATAGGGCTCTTTCCTCCTAGAATCATGGGAAGAATAATGAATCCCCCTATGGGTATGTCTCCCTCTATCTTCTTTGCAATATGAACAATATGCTACCATATGATGATCCTTGGACCTATCCATGCATCAAACTCATGCCATACCAAACATCATGAAGCAAAAGATATGTCAATGAATGAAATGTTGGACACACCTACCACACTTAGAGGGGTGGTGAATGAGTGTGGGGCTCTTTTTCCCAAAACTTCCCTCTTGCACAAAAACTCATCAATTAACATTCAACATTTATTCATTACCCATTGTT
>JZKD02S1232569.1:65591-75747 GCA_000966675.3 Picea glauca
TCTCAAACCAGGAGAAGTTATGTGACATTCCACATACCACCAGAAATAGCATGACAAGCACTATCCATCTAGGATAGTTTCACCAACAATTTCCTTGATCTTCATCTCGTTATTCCTCATACAATCATGGGTCCTCCAACCTTTATTCTAGGATAAATCGATCCATAAAGCATCTTCCCATGAGGGATTTCACCATAATGGGACCACTTTGGAGTTCATCCATTTGTGCACCTTATCAATCATGATAATACAATAATGAGTCATCTATACATTTTTCCAACAATACATCATATACCAATGGAACCACATCAATCCATCTTCATCATGTATCAATGAAAACTCATTGATCCATCTTCATCTATGCATTCTCATCAAGGAAAATACATATTATATTACATAAATCATCAGTCAATCAATCCTTTGACATCAATCAATCACTTGACATCAATCAATCAAACCATTGGCATCAATGACAACATGATCCAACATGAACAAATACATCATGTACCAAAACATGTGCCAACAGTATACCAATCATATGTTTCCATCAACATGTCAACCATGTGCATCTACCAATATGACAACCATGTGCATCTACCAATATTCCAATCATGTGCATCTCAAATGGTGTACTTTTATCCAAGTACTATCATCCAAAAATATACCATCTATGAGTGTAACAAACATCTACATCAACATGTATCACCACTTGTACCAATAAAGTACATCAACCATGCACCAATACCACAACAACATGAATCCTCATACATGTATGTTAAATCCATAGAACATGTGCCAATCAAACTGCTAGTAGGTGCCTCTACCAATGTACTAGAAGTGTACCAATCATGCATAAACTATAGATCAAGTTATGACTCATCAATGATGTACAACATTATCACCTCACCAACTCACCAACTACATATCCCAATATGTAGTCCAACCATATGCCAAATGAATACATCAAAACATGTTATATCAATGAAACTCAAATATGTACCAGTAATGTACCCCAACAAATCAGCCTCAATCCTCCATTCACTACAACAAATACTAAGCATCCAACATTACATGTACTAGTGGTGTGCTTCAATAGATCGATGACATCTCTAGCTAGCATCATCAATATATATCACACAACCAGGGTACCATAACTTCATTGTCATAATCAACATTGTTCTTCAATAGAAAATGCCTCAATCCATACTCATGGATTAGTTACATGCATCCAAGAAAGCCTTTCATTTTATATCATCAGTTTACATAATACAATATGAAATCATGAAAACCTGTAGAAAACAATGTCAGAACCTGCAACAAACTATGTCAGACCCTGCATCACAGAGTTATACCATCACATCAAGTTATAACCCATGTGCATAGCCCTTTTCCCTAGGCTTTACCACATATACGTGGCATGTTGCACAGATAGCTCGCATATGTACTTGACCTATTCAAGGTCATCCTACATATGTACATGATTGTTACCATTGTCACCCGCATATGCTTCAGTATATGGATCACTTGAGCTTCCCTTCAGGATTCCATTTTTCTCTGGTTGTTCAGTCTTCTTCACCCACTTCTGAAGGTGTCCCTGCTTCTCAGAACTTGAGCTCTGAGCTTCCATTTTTTAAAATATATCTCCCTTCCTTACTTCATTCCTTCTTCTATTCATTCTATATGAATTCCTCATCATGGAATTTCTTCTTGTGTTTCATCAATCCTCAGATTTGTGGCCAAATCCACTACAGTTGTAGCATCTCATGTTGTGACAATGAACATCAATGTGTCCTACTTGATCACATATCCAACACCTTATGGTGTTATTAAATCTTCCATTATTTCTCCTTGCATAAGATCTGCATTCCAAAGCTTTGTGACCATATTCATTACATGAATAGCATTGACCATGAAAAAAAAAAGCATACCTTTTCTTAGGTGTTCATCTTCTTTGAGGTGTAAGGATGGCTTCTTGATGTCTTCCTTTCTTTGTTGTTTTGAAACTTTCTTTTCCTTGTGTAGGTGGTTGACTTGCAACATTATCTTTATCCTTTGAGAGTGAGGAACTTACCTCATGCTTCCTTGAGGTGCTTGCTTCAGCATGTGTAGCTTCTCTCTTGTATCCAAGACCTGATTTATCATTTGATGATCTTTGACTTTCCAAGATCTCATTCAATATTTTTGAGCTATTCAATAATTTGTTTGACTTTCCTACTTTCTTTCTAAGATCAACAACTTTAGATTCTAACTTATGACATGACTCTTCCTTTTCATTTACTTGATTCTTCAATAGTTCCTCTACCCTTTTGGCTTCTTCAATTTGGGTCTTGAGATGGAAAATAATTTCAAAACTTTTGCTAATCTCATCATCTACATTCTTATATTCTTTTTCATTATTTAGTCTTGTGATCTCTTCTTCCTTTTCTTCTAATTGAGTCTTATTACTCTCTTCTTGTTCTTTGAGAATTTCCTTTAAATTCAATATGTGCCTTTGACTCTTCTTAAGAAACTTTTTAGTGTTATCGGAAAGATATCTATAGTATATGTAATAATGGTCATTGTTGTATTGATATAGACCCTCTTCAACTTTCTTTTGAAGTTCTGATAATTCTTCTTCTATTCTTTCCATAGGATAACTACCATCAAACTCTACACAAACTATTTCTAGATTTTCTTCTTCACTTGTAGAGAAAAATTCAACTTCATTACATTTTTGTGGAGATTATTTACCTTAATTTGAAATGTATTCAAGATATTCCTCTTTGCCAACATGATCACATGATTCTTTTCTTCATTTTTCTTGATGGATTTTTCTTCAATATCTTCCTTCTTTCTGTGGTATGTTTCCTCTAGCTTTAGCCATAGATCCTTGGCGGAAGTGCATTGTCCCATGCTCTCTTTGATAGGGATTGATATTCCACTAAGAATGGTCCTGAGAACCAATGCATCATTCTTATTTCCTTCCCTTTGAGATGCAAAATTGGACTTGTTCTTCAAAGAAACTGATCCACCAATGGTTGCCTTCCAAATACCCGCTCCTATTTCCTTCAAATATACTATCGTCTCTATTCTCCATGTAGAATAATTTTCCTCATCAAGGATTGAAACTTCATCATCCATTTGTGTGTCTATGGATATCCTCCAATATTTTTAAGGCTTTTAGTGAAGGCCTACTCTGATACCAATTGTTGGACACACCAACTACACTGAGGGGGGGGGGTGAACAATGTAGGACTCTTTTTCCCAAAACTTCCCCTTCCCAAAACTCATTAGTTAGAAATAATCATTTACTCATTACTTATTGCTTTCATTTATAAACAGTTAAATGTGAACACATATCAACAACATAAATCAACAATATATCATCAACAAATCATCACCACAAGGAACACAAAGAACACAAGATGTATGTACGATTTTTTTTTATTACGGACCACAATCCTTGGTTATCAGAAACAAATGAATAGAGTACAACTCTACAAGAGCACCAGCTCTATAATGAAAGACTCAAATTACACCCTCAGCACCAACTGAGATGAGGCAAAAATCCTCAACAGATATCAATATGTCAACAGGTACGCGACCTGTCGGTAGTGTAGCACGCGTATGTACGTGCCTTACCAATAGTACAACTCGTTTATGTACACGGTCATTCTGTACTACAACCTGCGTATCACATCTGAGTTACTTAGGGTTTTCTCTTCAATATCAACTCATATCCTCTGCAATCAATTCATCATTCTCTTATGTCTTTCACTATCCAAACTGACCCATAACCAGTCACAACACATCCAATCTCTCCAACAACTAACTCATGCTTCTCAATCATACAATATGAATGCTACTCATCATGTATAAGCAACCAGTATACTATAGAAATCATATCAATATTGAATCATAAGAGTGTTTCCCACTCCACCAACTAACACAAACCACATCATAACAACCATACCAAGAATTCCCTAAGCATTCACCACACAACAAGCAAGAGTATCCATCAAGACAACAATGTAACCATACCTGGATTTCTATGGCATATCTGAGCCCATAGAATGCATATCTGGAACCTGCTTCAGTCTCCAAGAGCATGTCATTAGCTCAACCATAAGTCTTCATGACTTCATCCACTGTACGCACCTTGTCCTCATTCAGCCCGCATGTGTACACTCCCTGGCTCACTATAGCCTGTGTATACCTCAGAAACTAGGGCTTCTAACTTCTGAGACTTTTTTCGTCATGATCTCAAACTTGCTAAAACTTTGATGCATCCATGAGATCCTCCATATATCTTCTCTCTCAGAATAGATCTTCAATCATACTCAAGAGATACACAAAAGATATACAATAGATACACTTCAAAAGAGACCCTTGCCTCTTATTTATACTCTCCAAGTAGCTTACTTAGAAGCATCTTCTAGGTCACTTAACCCACTTCTAGGTCACTTAACCTATTTCTAGGTCACTTAACCCCTTTCTAGGTCATTTAACCTATTTTCCTCATTTTTAGGGTTAACCACTTTTCATAAGTAGAAAGTTCTCCATTTAAATATCATTTAAATATTCATCCTCAACTTTGTCACTTTTATTTACCATTTAAATAATAATTTCTTATTTTCAAGCACTTTGACTTCTTTGACCTCTTGGGGCTTCAAGCCTACATATGAGGGTCCTTCAACTTTGTAAGGCCAAAACTCTTAAACCATGAGGAGTTATGTGACATTCCATATACCACCAGAAATGGCATGACAAGCACTATCCATATAGGATAGTTCCACTGACAAATTCATTGATCTTCATCTCATTATTCCACATTCAAGCATGGTTTCTCCAACCATACTTCAAGGATAATCAATTGCAAAGTGTCTTCCCATGAGGGATTTCACCATAAGGGGACCACTTTGGAGTTCATCCAATTGTGCACCTTATCAACCATGACAAGAAAATAATGAGTCATCTTTACATCAAACCAACTATGCATCATATATCAAAGAAACCACATCGATCCATCTTCATATTTGCATCATGTATCAATGAAAACTTATTGACCCATATTCATCTATGTATCAGCATATGCCTATGATTCCACTTGAAATCAATCCATTCTCAGCAAGGACAATACATATTACTTTAGTATGCTATGACAAGACATCAATCAATCAATCAATCAATCCTTTGGCATCAATCAATCACTTGACATAAATCCTTTGGCGTCAATTAATTAAACCTTTGGCATCAATGACAACATGATCCAACAACTATAACACAATACATACGATGCAACCATTAGAAAAAAAGTTAAATCCCTACGCGTATGCTAACTCTGTCCACCGAACTAGGATTATACACGTACGAAATAATAATAAAGTGGTTCTTGAATTCATTTGTGAGGTGGAATCCAAGTCACACCTGAGCCTCGGTAGTTAAGGCATGTCGGTATTTAAGTTATGGAAGGTCCATTAATAGAGTACTACCTACCCAGTACCTTGTGACCCAACACTACAAGAAACCGCCCAATGTAAGTTCTCCACTTCAGTCGAAATCACATGGCAGAGGTGTGGGGGGGCGTACCATCCACTCTTACCCACGAACGAGATACTCGAGGTTCCATTACTCTCCTCGTAGTTGACCCTTTGATATCATTTTGAATTTGCCTATTCACTGTGCTACTCCTTTTGATTGGCTACTCTAGTGTTGTTCGACCCTGATAAAGGAGGAAACAACGTGTTGGTGGGGTTCTCCACAAGAACTGGTAAGTGATATCCATGCTCTGTAATTTGTAATGAGGATTTATCTAGTGCAATGTGTTCTCTATGGGTTTTTACGTCACCTTTCTTGTGTTATATTTTTATATTTTGGTTTAAGGTTGAAACCACATCTTGTTATGCGATTTTATAGGTGTTTATTTCCAGGTTTTCTTCTAGGGATATAACTCCCACTGTAATAACAAGTTTCTCTTATATGTACTATTTATTCCTTTAAGTTTTCATTAAATCAGGTTTGAGTTCGAAGAGATAGGGTTATTGTGTTTCTCCTGTGTTAAACTATAATTCCTCATGTTTGTTCCCTTCTGGTTTCTCTCTAGTCAAAAACACGTGGTCGTAATTCCATGTGAAACATTCACAATAAAGAACCCTTTAAGTTTTTAATCATTTTTTGTTTTAAGTTTAAACAGGGATTGTTACACCCTACGAGTCCTTGTCTGCTCAACATAATCGTTAGAAATGAGACTTCACAAATATGCAGACCTTGGATGAAAGTCATTATATAAATATATTGATGGTGTTATTCTTGATATTCGAGGACTTGGATGTAACCCTCGAAGCTTGTTGCGTTTATAAAATTCGTTACAGTCTTGACATTTTAATTTCTTGTGTGGTTAATTCATATTCGAACTATGTATATTTGTATAGAAAGGTTGAAAATCTTGTTTCACTTTAAAAGTAATCAATGTTTCTCTGTAGGTATTCAATGGGTATTTAACCTCTTAAATCCATAACCTATCTGAGTAAAAATCGTAACTTTGTCTCCGTCAAGGGTTTAATATTGTCTCTGCAATGTCTTCCTTGGGTACTTTGTATTTTGAATTTTATTTTTATTTATTGATGATGTATCTCTGTTAAAGAATTACAGTTATCTTGACAACGATCTTCACTTGCTATTTCGTCTGCTATAATTAAATTTTCGTCTGAATAATTTAGGAATTTCTCGCATAGACTTTTTCTTGAAAAAGGAATTTAAATTCGAATGTATTGTAGTAAAGGGTCTTCTCATTATTACTTACTATACATTTCCTGCATTCATTCGCAACATGAATTCGCAACATCTTCATGTTGAATGCACGATGGACTGGTTTTTCAGGGGTTTGAGCATGTTCTTGCATTAATAAACTTTAACAAACTAATTAGGTTCTTACCATAATTAAATGTAGCCATATTGTATCCTTTGTGTCTCTGTAAATACTTATCGATTTAAAATTTCTTACTACAATTATTATCTTCGTCGCAATTTCATCTGTGTATTATGGGAACTAATGGTAACTCTGTTTTTATTTGTTAACTTTGTATTTGTTTCTCAACTTTTTCTCAGTAAAATTCCTTCCATCATTTGGTCCCCTGTAAAGGGTTTGGTAATTACTTCTCAGTAATTCTTTTGATGATTATTCTATAATAAATATTATTTCGATGATGATCTTGTATCATTTTAGCCTTTGTAAGAATAAGCTTGTTGTCCCTACCTCTCTGTTAAATTATTTGTTTAAAGGTTTCTTCTCTTTGATTACATTATGTACCTTTTGTTTATAATTGTTCTATGTCTTTCATATTCATTCTTTTTTCTAGAGAATATATATAGGATTGACGAAAGCAACAAAACTTTATTAATGTCTCATTTCTCTCTTTAAATCACAAGTGAAAATTTACGCATGGATAAAATTTTGATAATGTGTCCCTATTTCTTGTGAGGGAATCCATTAGATCGTTACAAACCCACTCCTCCTCCTGAGTCATGGATCAACTACTTCATGAGGGAACACGAAGATAATTTTATATTCAATCTGGATCCACGATAAGTTACACCTTCAACTTCTTTTATTATTGCATTCTTTTAATGAATTGAAAACTAGTATTTCTATTAAAACCTTTGTATTACTCCCTTACAGTTTGAAAAATATCAGTAAAACTTGACGAAGAGGCGTCCAACCACTAAAAGGTATTTGGCTTCCATGGTTTCCTTCCATGTAATGTACCCCAAATTTCACTAAAATAAAAAAAAATAAAAAAAAATTGACTAGCGTCTATTGTCATCCAAACTTGTTCATGACACATAAAGATATTTTGTTATAAATCTTATTCCACTTTGTGCGCATATGATTTTTAACTTTACTGGATTATCCATTCTGAAAGTCTTAAGGAGATTTAAAACCCAACATATATCTTATTGTTATAGTCCATTAAATCACAATGTTCTTTGTTGGATTGCTAAGAGGGGGGGTGAATCAGTAATAGAGAAATTTAATCCCTTTTAACCATATAATCCAAGTGTTATATCAATGTAGCATTATCATCCAATAACTGCAGAGTAAATAAGAAATGAACAAATGAACAATCATACACATACACAGTAAACCAGTGTTTTACGTGGAAACCCAAAGCATAAGAAAACCACAGAATGTTTTTTCTTATATGTCTTGAAGAATTACATTCGTTGGAAGCACCAACTTCCTTTTTTTTCTAGCTACAACTTGAAGGAGGCTCCAACCCCCTTATCTATCAAGCTACAACCTGAGGGAAGATCCAACTCCCCAATTCTTTGGATACAACCAGAAGGAGGCTACAAACCCCTATGTTCTCCAGCTACAACCTAAAGGTGGCTACAACCACCTGTCCTTGTCCTGTCCAATCGCCCTGACGTAGAAGTAGAATGATGGAACCACGATCACATTTTCACTGTGAGATATATTGTTGTAAACATTTACCAATCAACCTCCACCAAACAACCTGTACCAATAACCTGAACCATGCATCAACCTATACCTCAACATGTAATTAACCTGTACCATAAACAAGTGCATCAACCATGCACCAACCTGTGCCAAACAAGTTGTAGTCAACCTGTACCATAAACAAGTGCATCAACCATGCACCAACATGTACCTCAACCTGTACCATGAACAAGTGCATCAACCATGCACCAAACCTGTACAAATAACATGTCACAACAACCTGTCCAAACAACCTATCACAACAACCTGTCTCATCAATATTATCAACTAAATCATATATACTCACCAAGATCAGCCACCAAGACAACTCTCAAATATGTGAATCAACCAAGCATAACACAACAACTCATAATCATCACCAAGATCAATAGGTGCTTCTAATAATATACAAATACAAGTATGCTACACCATCCATAAACCATGTGTCAACAATACTACTAACAAGTACCTCCAACCATGTACCAAGTATGTACCAATCATGTATCAACTACTCATCAACTATGACTCATCAATATGTACCAACATCATCAACTTTACACCTCATGTATGTGCCAACTCATCAATTACTTGTCTCAACCATGTACCCAACATGTACCTCAACCAAAATCCCTCATCAATTGCATCATCCAAATCTTATTTGTAACTATGTAATAGACCCAGTGTATATGATCACATACTTGCAAACCTTCCTTAACTTTAACAATAGGAGACTAGCATTTTCATCAAAATTTTATTTAGTCTCACATGACTAGTTCTGGATTAGTCAACAACCCTAACTTGAAATAATCATAACTATGTACCTGTAATGAATAAATATTTGAAAATAGTATAGAATGGTCTTCAATGTGTTTTATGCAATTCCTCCAGGTGTCACTACTTGGAACCTCTCAGAAAAGGAGTTATAGAAAAAATGGCATACCTTGTTGAATTATGGCTTATTCTAGAGAGATACCTTGTAGAGTATGCCCCACACAGAATATTTTTTGAATGGATCTAACAATGTTACATAGAATACTACATATCGTACTCTATCCAACACATTTTGTCTTACTGAAGTTGGATCTGTTATGAATAATTTATAACATTTTTACCCGAAACATGTTGGACTACTGAGAGGGGTTGTGAATAAGTAATAGCATAATTATAATCATTTTTCTTCAAATGTTATATCAATGTAGAATTATTATCCAATAATGAGCAGTAAGAAATAAACAATCACACACATACATAGTACACCAATGCTTTACGTGGAAACCCAAATCGGGAGAAAACCACGAAATGTTTTTTCTTATATGTCTTGAAGAATTACATTCATTGAAAGCACCAACTTCCTTTTTTTTCCAACTACAACTGGAAGGAGGCTCCAACCCCCTAGTTTCTTAGGCTACAACCTGAGGGAATCTCCAACTCCCCAATTCTTTGGCTACAACCAAAAGGAGGCTACAACCCCCTATGTTCTCTGGCTACAACCACTTGTCCTTGCCCTGTCCTGCCACCCTGAAGTAGAAGTAGAATGATGGAACCACTGTCACACTATCACAGTGAGATATACCATTGTAAACCTATACCAATAAATCTGAACCATGCATCAACCATGCATCAACCTGTACCTCAACCTGTAATCAACCTGTACCATAAACAAGTGCATCAACCATG
>JZKD02S1232569.1:107782-125163 GCA_000966675.3 Picea glauca
TTTTTGTAAACACCCCAAGTCAGTATATGGAGCATCCCAGGAAGGTTCATTTGGTCGCAGCAAAACATGTGATAATGTACCTTAAGGGTACATTGGATTATGGTCTCATGTATATGACATACCATGAGTTCAGATTATATGGATATCCGAGTTCATTTTGGGCCTAAAGTATTCCTGATAGGAAGAGTACTTAAACATATTTCTCCAGTCTAGGCTCCAGTATGGTTTCGTGGAGCAGCATGAAGAAGTCATGTGTAGCACTCAGTATAGTTGAGACTGAATATGTGGCAGCATGTGTGTAATATTCCAGATATAAAATAGTATGCAGAACAGAAATAATTAGCTAGAAATGGTAGATAAACAATGATATAACCAAAACAACACCACAATAATACCAGAATAATACTACAATAACACCGGAAAGAGCACTTCGATTAATGAGATCAATGTTCACTTGCCTCTTCTAGGGGGGAAACTCTAGTAGATCAGAGATCTATTACAATAAAATCCAACACAAAACTTATCATACCCTATACTCCTATTTATACTAAATATGTCTATCCAAAAAGAACAATCTAGAGGAAGATCCTTCTAGAAGAAGAATCTTCTATTAGGTCTTCTTACATTTGACTTATTCTTCCTTATTGCTAGGCCTTATCAATATTAGCCTTTATTACATGGAAATATATTATTCTACCTACGTGAGGGGTTAGGTCCCTTACATGTCCTCCCCCTTAAAAACAACCCTGTGCTCAAGGCTTGAGATGAGGAAATTGTTGTAGAATGGTAGTTGGTTCCCAAGTGGCATATGTTGGAGTTGTATATTTCCACTAAAATAACACTTCCTTGATGGTGTGTTGACGCAGACGATGCTCACGCTGGTCCAAAATTTATTGTGGTTTTAGCCAAATGGATCCTTCTCATACAACTCAGTAAGGTTGGTTTGATTTTGGCACTTAGTTCCAATCACTTTCTTTAAGCGAGAAACATGAAAAACATGATGGAGCTTAGAATGTATGGGAAAAGATAACTGATAGGCCACATGTCCCACATGCTTGAGAATGGTATAAGGACCATAAAATTTGGGCGCCAGTTTCTAACAATGGTCATCCTTGAGGGAATTTTGCTTCTAAGGTTGCAATTGAAGAAACACTTGATCTCCTTCTTAAATTGACGTTCATAGCGACCTTGATATTCATGTTTCTTCATGTGACGGTGGGCCATGATCAAATTCTCTTTGAGGGTACGGAGAATATCCTCTCGAACTGTAAGAGTTTGGTCAACCACCTGGACCTTTGAGACACCTAGAAAGTATGAGAGAATTGAAGGTGGATTTTTTCCATATACTGCTTCAAAAGGAGGCATGCGGGTAGTTGTATGGTAAGAAGTTGTGTACCACAGTTCAGCTAGTTTTAACCATTGATCCCACTAATTTTTCCATTCTGATGAAAAACACCTCAAATATGTTTCCAAACACTTGTTGACAAATTCAGTTTGACCATCAGTCTGGGGATGATAATTTGTGTTGAGATGCAATTGGGTGCCTTGTAGCTTGAATAGTTCTTGCCAAAAATTGCTTGTGAAAGTGGGGTCGTGATCAGAGAAAATAGAATGAGGCATGCCATGAAGCTTGAAGACTTGATCCATGAAAATTTTAGCCACAATGGAGGTTGTAAATGGGTGTTGAAGAGAACAAAAATGAGCATATTTGGAAAGAGGATCAACTACCACCATGATGATTGATTTATTGCTCGATTTAGGTAAGCCTACAATAAAATCCATAGAGATATCCCTCCAAATAGTTAGTGGAATCGGAAGCGGTTGTAGTGTGTCATGAGATTTTAATGTTTTTCCCTCGTTGCATTGACAAACATCACATTCTGCCACAAAATTTCATACATCATGTTTCATACCATCCCAGAAAAAATAATGTTTGACCCGGTCATAGGTTTTGGTAAACCCTGAGTGACCAGTGGTGGGTGTAGCATGAAGCTCAAAAAGTACCTTGGATTTAAGTTTTGATTGTTTTCTTAAATACAAAATTCCTTTGTATCGAAGCTCACCACTGTGCCAAGAGTACCCTGGGGAAACGTGAGAATTGGCCTGCAATTGTTGTATCATATGAGAAATTTTGGGATTGTGTAGCCATTCCTAGTTAACAACTTGGAGCCAATCTGGTACAATGAAGGAGAGGGAGAAAAGGGACCCTTCATATTCATATTTTCTAGAAAGTGCATCAACAACCACATTTTCTTTTCCTTTATTGTAAATGATCTCATAATCATATCCAAAGAGCTTAATCATCCATTTTTTTTTCTCTGGGGATGAAAGGTGTTGTTTCAGAAAATACTTGAGGATTTGATATTTTTATTAATTTGGAAGTGTTTCCCCAATAGATAAGGGTGCTAAAGATCTATTGCATGTTGAATAGCCAACATTTCCTTTTCATAGATTGATTTTCCCAAATTTCTCTCGGATAGTTGTCTGCTGGTAAAGGCCAAAGGCCGACCCTCTTGCATAAGGACTGCTCCAATTCCTTTCCCAAAAGCATCACATTCCAGGACAAAGGTCTTTGTAAAATCAGGAAGGGCCAGGAATGGAGTGGTGCACATGGTTGTATTCAATGTTTGAAAGGCCTGAGTAGTTGTGGGAGTCCAAGTGAAAGAATTATTTTTAAGGAGATCGGTGAGAGGGGTCGCAATCTTTCCATAATTCTTAAAAAACTTGCGATAATAACCTGTTAAACCCAGAAATCCATGCAAGATTTTGAGATTCTTTGGGTGAGGCCAATCATGCATAGCTTCAATCATTTTAGGATCCACCTTGACAACGGCCTTGCCAACAAGATGAGCCAAGTACTCTACTTATGAGGTGCCAAAAGCACATTTATATTGTTTGAGGAAAATTTGGTGTTGAGAGAGTAGATGGAGAACTCGATCCACATGAGCAAGATGGGTTGTCTAGATTTTACTATAGATGAGGATATCATCAAAGAAAACTAAGACAAAATAACGGAGAAAATGACGAAAGACATGATTCATGAGGCTTTGGAAATTGGACGGAGCATTACACAAGCCAAAGGGCAAGACCAAAAACTCATAGTGGCCCTCATGAGTTCGAAATGTAGTCTTAGGAATATCTTCCTTGTTCATACGTATTTGGTGGTATCCAGAACAAAGATCAAGTTTAGTAAAGAACTGAGCACCACTCAATTCATCCAAGAGGTCATCAATGAAAGGAATGGGAAATTTTTCTTTTTTTTGAGGGCACAGAAGTTAGAACACATGCACCAAGAACATTCTTTCTTAAGGACCATGACCATAGGAGAAGAGTAGGGGCTCATACTAGGATGGATAACACCTGCGTTAAGCAATTCTTGAACAATTCTCAATTTCATTTTTTTTGGAAAAAGGATGATGATAGGGACAGATATTGGGAGGAAGGTTTTTGGGGATAAGGGGAATGGAATGATCATGAACACCAAGGGAATGAGGGAATCCCTGGGGAGTTGAAAAAACAGCGTTATGTTTAGAGAGGATGGATTGGATGTCCTGTGGCACAAAGGTTGTCTCAGTGGCTTGAATGGCATGGAGTTGTGCAATAATTCCATAATGACCTTTTTTGAGCATCTTTTCCATGAAATGGGAACTGATGATCTTGGGGGAACCGACGGTGATTCCTTGGAACTTATATTGTTGGCCCTCCTGGTCAAATTGCATGGTTAATTCATTAAAATCCATGAGAATGGGACTCAAAGTCCTTAACCATTCTACACCCAACACAATATCACAACCACCCATGTCGATAACAAACATATGAGATTTCATGTGGTACGGACCAATTTGGAGACACACATTTTCACAAAGCTCACCACAATTCAAGGACCCACCATTGTCAATCATGATTTTAAAATTATTGATGGCACAGATATAGAAATTAGTTTCTTGGGCAACACGATGATGAATAAAATTATGGGTGCTTCCACTATCAACAAGAATGATGACCTTCCTATGCTTAATGTAACCAATTAGCTTGAGGGTTTCGGAAGCAAAGAATCCAATGAGAGCATTCAGGGAAATGACCGGTTCAACTTCAGGAGGGGTCAGGTCAGTGGGTTCAGGTGACACGGCCACAAGGGGAACCTCAATATAGTCTTCTGAAACATCCTCTGAGATGGCCATAAAAATATTTTGTTCCTTACACTTGTGCCCAAGAAAATATTTTTCATCACAATTATAACAAAGGCCTTTGAGTTGGTGTTCAAACATTTTTTCCCTGGTCAATTTCTAGATCTTTAGTGGAGTAGAAGGAGGAGTCGGAGTGATTGGTTTAGTGCAAGGAATAGAGGAGGGTTTTCGATTTTGAGAAGAGACAACTTGTTGTGATTCTTTATCCCTTTTAGTAGCGTCCACCCAACTCTAAGGCCAATCCATGAGGACGTGGACATGAATCTCATCCTTGAGGCCACTGATAAAAAATTCTTGGGAAAAAACATCAGACATGCCCTTTGTACGGAAATCCAAATGCTCAAAAGAGGCTATAAATTATTCCATTTTTCCAAATTGTTTCAACTTTGTCAAATGGACTAAATGGTTGGTTTCAGTGTCAAAGCATTCATAAATCTCTGCCAAAAATTATGTCCAAGCCACATACCCTTGGTGAGCATTTTTTCTCCATTGCCACCATTTCCAGCGTTCTTGATCTAGATGGAGAAAACCATACCAGAATTTGGCCAACTCATCTATAATGCCATACAAAGAGAAATGATGTTCCATTTGAGTTACTCAGCTAGTGGGATCCAAGCCATCAAATTTGGTCACATCCACACGCAGAAGGTGTAGTTCACATTGAAAGGAATGGCACTGAAAATTATGGGAATGAGACGAAGTTCCACCTTTGGGTTGCAAAGGTGGGTCGGATGAGGGAAGATCTACTGGGATATACAGCTTGGCGCAGATCATCATAGTGAAGGAATAAAACTATGTATTGAAGGATTCAAGCTGGGTAGCAAGGTCATGTTCGATTTCCTCCATTTTGGCGTCTATGGATGAATGCATGTTTTTGTTTATGGTGGCAACATTGGCACTGAGCTATCTCACTTCTTGTAAGGTTTCTGTGAAATTAGAGTAGAAGGAATTGAAGGGAGATTTCAAGTATTGGCTATGAGTGTGGGCCATGATGAAGAGGGAAAACGAAACGGGGCAGGTGGGACCACATAGAAAATGGGTTATGGATGATTTATATCACAACGATCATGGCTATGAGGGGAATCCAATGGGGTAAATCCCAAATAAGGGTGTTGGAAGGGGTTCGGGTCCACGAGAAAAAAAATGCTGAAAAATGATAGGTATGACTGTGATAAGGGAGAATAGAGGAATCCAATGGGATAGGTCTCAAATAATGGTGCCAATAGGATCCAAACAATATAATACTGCAGTGATGAAATGCCCAAATGCTTAACAGGAAGAAATGTGTAGTAATTTCACAACCTGAATGCATGAGACACAGTTGCGCGGCAATAGATCTTATATGTTTTGTTTTTGTTTTTGTTTTTGTCCCAAGGGTTAGGGTATTCAAGGGTTCTACAGACAAGGATTTTCCATGTGTTATAGCTCTCTAATATATGTATGGGGTCCAATAGTATTACTCGGCCCAATATCTCGGGTCACCAACTAAGGAGGCTACACCGTTCCCTTATCCATACTACCCGACTACCTAGGTACTAGAGAGTATCTTCCCAGGTGTTGTTCTCAATGGCACTATAGAATTTAGGCGACTGGTTGATTTAACTATGGAGGGATTCAAGAGATCTAGTTCGATCCGTACACAGGTGTTGTATGATGCACTACCAATTGAAGGGGTACCAACATGGGTTACAAGGGTGGACAACAAATGTGCGCTTAAGTACCACTTGTATTTTCTGCGTGTATGAATCCTCGACTGCAGGTTTATGCATGTAATGACAGATCTTTGTATTTTTAAGACATCGGAATATGTCTCTACCCTGAAAAAAAAAATTAACCCACAATTTTTTGTCAAGGAAGGTGCTCTGATACCACTTGTAATATTCCAGATATAAAATAGTATGCATAACAGAAATAATTAGCTAGAAATGGCAAATAAACAATGATATAATCAGAAAAAACCACAATAATACCATAATAACACCAGAAATAGCACTTTGATTACTGAGAGAAATGTTCACTTGCCTCTTCGAGGGGGAAACCTCTGTCCTTCGAGAAGTTATGGACAAAGAAATACCCTTCTAGCAGATTCAACCATTTTTATACAGCATCTGTGTCTATTTGACCTTCAAATATAGGAATATCGAAGTTTATTTGTACCTTGAAGGGGGCGGTGCCTCCGTTTGAGGAAGATGTGTCGCTTGTTGGTATCTGTCGAACGATTTTCACAAAACTATCCATCATCGCATTCCTCTGTTGCATGAGGGATTCCTTGAGCAACATTTTGAAGGGATATTATGTCCCGTCATCTTTATTTTTTCCCTCCATGAGAGGTCACTTGGGCATGCGAGGGATTTTTTCCTCAAGATAAACAAGCTCAAGACCCAATTCTTTATACCCTGGCCTTGTTGGGGACATGCATTAAGAACGACAAGGAGAAGACCGCTCTGATACCACTAATCTGGATTTTATGAGAAGAACGAAATGAATACAGATTATTATCAGAAGATGCTTAACACAAAATAATAGATATACAGTAAAATTGGTTTCGATTCAATAAGGAAATAAGTTGAAACTGTAAAATGCAAGAGAAAACAAGCTTGCTAGAATGGTGGTGACTTATCTCTGAGAAGAGATGTGAAGGCTACTCTCATTCGCAAGAAGATTATTACAATGAGGCTCTGAAGGCCTTTTTACAATAAACAAGAACAAAAAACCCTAGACATTCAAAATCCTAACCCTAGGTGATGAAGCGCCAAAATTCATGTGGGCCCTGTTGGGTAAGTTAATACATCAACTTCTCAGGGTAGTAACTTTTGCATACAATATTTGTTTTAGACGCAGGATAGCCCATTGGAAAGGTCTATCGGATGACTACACATATTTCCATTAGACTCTAACTTTGTGTATAGTGTGACTGTGGTGAGCCCTAAAAATGTTGTTTAGGCCCTCAAAATGGCCCCGGAAGTCAAGGACCTGAAAACTAGTAAAAACTGTCAAACTAGAAAACTGCCAAAATGAGCCAGTTGGAATAGGTGGGAGCTCACCGACATCCATCTGGATCACCTTGGAGAAAAATAAAAGGAATGAATGATGAGAAACTTATCATAGTTATATTACCACGTGTAAGATCGGGAGAATTGGCAATGGAAGAAATGTGTGATTAATTTAAAAAGTAAGTTTGTTGAGTTATTTTTATTTATGTTAGGACAAGAAAATTAATTTTTTCAGTTTAACATATCAATGTTCTAAGTATTTCATTATATATATTGTTATCCCCAATTTCTAGGGATAACTAGGAGATCATGTCTCGAGGCCCACAAGTCCTAGACATGGAGTACCGAGAGCAGGATTGACCCGAGCATGGCCCTAGAGGACCCATCCTTCTCTTCTTTCATCAGATTCCTCCTGTCAGCAGCAGCAGCATCCATCACCATCGACCTGGTCTTGTATCAGAGAAGGCTCTTGCTCCATGAGGTAATTGGTCCAGGTATCATGGTATGTGTCACTTTTAATCATTATAATCTTTAGATATATGCATCTTACTCCTTTTATCTCTAACGAATGCTTGGATATTACATTAACCCACTTGACCATTGTTGGGGGGATTGACTGGGTATCCTAGCAAGCCTATACCCATAGGTTTTGGTTTGCCACCAGGGGGATTTCTGAAGACCCATCGTCCCCTCCCATCATATCATCACTTTTTCATCTTATCTCCTGCTCATCTGTCCCATTCCCCTAGTCTGGGCATTAGGATGATCTGTTTGTGGGGTTTCACCTTCTCTCATGGGAAGAAAGGGCTAAAGGCCCAGAAGGTAAAAGCAGCTGGTAAGAGATAAAAACCATAAAAATGAAACCTAGAGATGCCTTGCCCAGGGATCCCCGAGAAGGCAACAAAAATCCTCTCAGCAAGAAACAAGAGGGACCCGAAGAAAAATAACAAAACAAGACCTAGCCAAGAGGATAGGGGGTGTAAAACCCTATTTCCCCCAGTCTGTAAAAATAACTATACTGGCCAAGTAACTCAAAAAATGTGAATGTGTGATGTAAATAGACCTTGTGAAAAAGGTCGATGAATGTGAATAATATTATGAATATATATTGCAGGAATGATGAGGGGAATATGCTGAAAAAGAGACCACGATGGTTGTATAAAGGTGGTGGAAGGCACCTGGAATGGTGGCGTTAACATCCACCGAAAACCAATACCGTATTTGGTCTTCACTGGCCCAGAGAACCAAGAACGACTCGATGGCCTGAAATTAATTACTCGCAAGTTGTTAGGTGGATGGCTCCTCATGTGTAATGAGGGATGGGGATAAAATTTCCCATCCATGGGGTCTTGACACATGACCACCGCGAGGGAGATCATGCCACACGCAACCTCTCCCGAAAGGAAAATGGCAGGAGGAGTGTGTGATCAAGGGAAAACACGAGGGAGGAAGAACTCTAGAAAAATATGCAGAGTGAGTGATAGTGGAGAAGAAGGAGAGTAACCTTCGTTCTCGGTCACTGGCGGATAGAGATGCAGTCTCACAGTATCATGGTCTCATCTCGGGGGTGGCTAATGGTAAATCCGTTGGGAGTCGTTGAGCCTATGGTTGGGTGGAAACAAGCACCCCTCTCAGCAGTTGCATCACCTTTGGTTTTTTTCTGATAAGTGTTTTGTCTCTAGCGTCTTGAAATATATATATTCTGACATTTATGATCATAAGTTGTGAAATTGTGAATGATTTCAGTGCAAGAATGTCTGTATGGTGTTTTGATTAGTACTGCTAGTTGCATGTTTATAATGGAAAGACTATGTATGGCTTATGTTTTCATAAATTGCTATTTATATGCATACTGATCTAATTCAGACTTCACGTCTGGTTCTCGAGAGAGAGATACCCTTACCTGCCTCAGATAGTACCCTGGGTAAACATCCCCATAGAGATACCCTCCTTGAAAATCCCATCAAGAACCTAGAAAGAGGACGTGAAGGGACAAGTCCTTAGTAACCTTGCATGAGGAGGAACGATCCTCTTGAAATCTCGAGATGGCTATGTAGGGAATAAGACTATGGTCTTATGAGAAGGGGCCATACTGGCCAAGGCATAGCTCAGGAGAGGTAGTGCAATTATGCACATGCTCCTTGTAAAGAAAGTAGAGACCGAGACCCACTCAAGTCCTAGACTTGATGAAGGAGAGCAATAGATGTGCCGAAGACTCTTTTAAGAGTCAAACCCAGGAGAAAGAGCGCAAAGCTCCCAAGTCCCCCATAGTTGACGAAGCTCATAACAGATAGCACCCGGTCAGATGCACAAACCCTGTAGGAATTCACAGAGGTCGAGGAAATATTTCACGGATTCAGAGTAGAGAAGCCCGGGAGGGATAGTGTCATTTTTTGCATGGAGCCATAGCTGCGAAGGTTGCAGAGGAGAAGCAAAGGCCAAGACCTTTGATACTTAAGAAATATTCCAAGGAGAAGAAAGAGAAGTGCATGCTCAAGGAAAAGCTACAACTGTCGTTAGATTAGCTGGAGTGAAATAGATCTGGGTCGTCGAAAATGTACATCCAGACGCATGCAGAAGAGAGAAGAAACAGACGGCAGAGACACTTCGAGATAGAAGTGGCGAACAGCCGATAACCGTTGGATATTGCAAAGTTGCAAGGCGGTTAGGGTTGGTGCAATCCAGAAGAGGTCCAAGTCTGGGATCTCGCATCTTGGGGTTTCACAAGAAGAGAGCGCAAGGGTTGGGTGCTTCAACCCATGAAGTTGAGAAGTGCGAAAAGGAATTCAAACCATCATTGACTTCTCGTGTCTCGACGGTTCACAAGATAGGAGCACGAAGGCTCGACGCCCCAACTCGCGAGGTTGCGAGTTGTGAGAAGTGTGAAAGGGAAGTCAAACCATTGCTGACTTTTGCGTCTTGGATTTTCACGAGATAGGAGAACGAAGGCTCGACGCCCCAACTCACGAGGTTGCGAGTTGCGAGAAGTGTGAAAAGGAAGTCAAACCATCGCTGACTTTCGCGTCTCGGAGGTTCGCGAGATAGGAGCACGAAGGCTTGACGCCCCAATTCGCAAGGTTGCGAGTTGCGAGAAGTGCGAAAAGGAAGTCAAACCATCATTAACTTCTTGTGTCTCAGAGGTTCGCGAGATAGGACCACGAAGGCTCGATGCCCTAACTCGCGAGGTTGTAAGTTGTGAGAAGTGTGAAAAGGAAGTCAAACCATTGTTGACTTTCACATCTCGGAGGTTCACGAGATAGGAGCACGAAGGCTCGACGCCCCAATTCGTGAGGTTGCAAGTTGTGAGAAGTGCGAAAAGGAAGTCAAACCATCGTTGAATTCTCACGTCTCGAAGGTTCACAATATAGGAGCACGAAGGCTTGACGCCCCAACTCGTGAGGTTGCAAGTTGCGAGAAGTACGAAAAGGAAGTCAAACCATTGCTGACTTTCGTGTCTTAGGGGTTCGCGAGATAGGAGCACGAAGGCTCGACGCCCTAACTCGCGAGGTTGCGAGTTGCGAGAAGCGCGAAAAGGAAGTTAAACCATCGCTGACTTTCACGTCTCAGAGGTTCAAAATATAGGAGCATGAAGGCTCGACACCCCAACTCGTGAGGTTGTGAGTTGTGAGAAGTACGAAAAAGGAATTCAAACCATCGCTGACTTTCGCATCTCCGGACTTCGGAGAAGAAGAGCATGAGATCTCGATGTTTCAACCTACGAGGCTGCAAATAGAAAAAAATGTCAAAGGGAAGTCAACTATCGCCTTTCAAGGTTTATCAGAGTCGAAAAACTAGACGCTCTGGTGTTATTGGATTAAGCGGTAGGTGCGGACACTAACATATCTCCCTAGATCCACCTGGATCTCCCTAGATCCACCTGGATCTAGAACAAAGCAAGACAGGACATGACTCTTTCCCTAGATTTTGACCATTGAATTAACTAGGAGGAAAGAACAAAAAACATACCTTATTATCGCTTCCTATGGTCTTTGTTTCTCCCGCTTCGCTCCAGTGCTCTCGTGCAGCCAAGACCAAGACAACACAAACCAACCAAAGTGAATATAACACAATCTATTCAACAGTCAATCTATGTATATGATCAAGGAATTATACAATAAAGTGGAAATAGCTTTATGGGAAAGGGACATGCCACTGTATCATATTAATGGAAAGTAAAGATTACAACCTGAGCCTTGATGTCGCAAACTTCCTTTCTATGGCTCTTGGCTCTAACACACACACTTGTTCAATCCTTGCATGAAGAAGATCAACTCCTTATGATAGACTTGCTGGAGTCGCCAAGCTGTTGTTCAAGCTTCAGTCCTTCACACAATCCTTTCACCAATTCTCCAATGAATCTTGCTTAACCTTTTCCATGAGAATTCTCTCAATATATAGGAGAGAATGAATTAGTTACTTGGATAAGAATGATCCCAAAATATCAGGGAATCCAGTACTAGGATAACCATTCGAATGCCAACCCGTCCTTCTAGAAGATTCCTTTCTAGAAGCATCGAGAATTCATCTTTTTCCTTGCTTTAAGAAGATTTTGCACCCTAGTTGTTCAACACAGTGCGAGAAGTTTGCACCCTGGCTTAAGGCAGCCTGCGAGAATGGCTCATTCTCGCAGCCAAATATACTAGCAGCCTGCGAACTTGCTTCAAAAATGAGGTTTCTGTGAAGAAATGAAAGTAACTTTTCTCAGGAGAAAGTTCTCATGAAGAGCCTGAGTACACCATCATCAATACATCATCATGATGACCAAAATCATGGGTAACATCTGGTAGCACCGAGTCGCAAAGAGAGAAAGGGCAGCATACTGGTTAGGCCTGTGGCCATAACAGTCGATCAGATGAGTGCAGTTAAGGGATGGCAGGGTCTGTATCAGGTCCCGTAGGGACTTGGGGAATTATATTCTTCATAGAAAAGAATAAAAGGGGCGAGAAGTTTTAATTTTCAGTGTGGGTATGTGACAAATTGGTATCAGAGCATGGTTACAACACTTGGCCTGCTTGGGCTCGTGAACGAGTTGCACAGAAGCTCCATTCGGAACACTCCTAAGAGGAGTAACCCTCTATCTTAAACCCTTTTATATTCAAAGGATCAAAGTTTGAAAATAAGAACCCGACTGTGTATGCATGTGAAAGAATTATGAATTTTTGTGTGGGTTATAAAAATGTATCTAACTATTGACTAACAACCAGCGTTTGTCTTTTGCACTCAAGCGGGCGATCAGCCGTGGGAATTTACAGACGCAAAGAATGGTGACTCATCAAGAGGTGGGAGAGGGCTCCCACAATAGAGATGAAGAGTCTAACGAAAGAAGAGTAATAGGGACCCCTCCAGATCTAGTTGAGACTGTGAGGAGTCTCATGGTCAAGTTGCAAAGATACAAGGCCGACAATGAAAGGATGATTAAAGAACAAGAAAAGAAGACAGAAATTAACGCAGTTTTACTGCAGAGTTTATCTGATCTGCAAAGAAAAATGTAGCATGAACCTGAAACTCAGAAACATGGTCATATCAGTGGCCACACTGAGAGGAGCACCTCAAAAAATGTCCACCCCAGAGGTAAGGGACCAGTGCCGAGTGATTCCTCTGAGAAGGAAGCTGGTGATTCAGAAGACTCTTCCAGCAACAAAACCAGTCCCTATTCTTGAAGAAAATAGAAGAAGCAAAAGACTTCCATGGGTCATAAATTTGAGGAATTCAGAAAGGCCAAACTACCCTCCTTCGATGGTGAGATAAAGAAGGGAGAGGAAGCAGAGGCCTGGCTGCTTGGACTAAAGAAATATTTCAGAGTCCATGATTTTTCAGAAAATTTGAAGGCTCGAGTAGCCACCTTCAATCTGAATGGAAAGGCTTCCATTTGGTGGGAAGTTATTAAGAATGTGAAAGGGGTTCGCAAAGAGGATCTGTCCTGGAAACAGTTTGAGAAAATACTTCTGGAAGAAGTATTTGTTGGAAAAATATTTCGACGAGAAGACAAAAGAGTTTTATGAAATCAAACTGGGGCAACCCACTATAGAGGAATATGTCAACAAATTCCTCGACTTGTTGAGATATGTGCCTTATATAAAAGCAAAAAGGGAAAAGGTGCAGTGCTTCATCAGTGGGCTACCCAAGGACTACTGGAACAGAATTGAATTTAATGACCCAAAGACCCTAGAAGGCACTATTCAAAAGGCAACATATTGTCAGGAGCAGTATGGACATCAAGTAGAACTTCGTGAAGGATGGAAACCAAAGAATAGTTCAAGGTTTCAGAAAAAGGGGATTAAATCCCCAGTATTTAAGAACTATAAGAAGAACCCAAGAATGAACTTTCCAGCTCAGAGTGTACTCCAGCAGAACTTTCCCTCATCGAGCGGAAGTAAAATTTCTGGACCTGTACCTGTAAAGACTGATAACCCACTAAGAGAACCTTTGAAATGTTTGGGTTGTGGAGAAGAACATCTCCTGAGAGGCTGTCCACACCGATAACAGAATAGTCAGAGGATTTATAACATCCAGGAAGCTACTACAGTCAATGATGTGGTCAGGAGTGTGCCGCAGATTTATGCAGCCTTGGATAATAACCAAGCTGACCATCAAGCTTTAGTGGTGGAGATAGAAGGTATGATCTCCAACCATCTATTGTCTATTTTGATTGACCCTGGTTCAAATTTGAGTTATATAGCCCCTAAAGTTGTTGACAAGTGTAAACTACAGCCATAAAAGAAAACCAAGCCATGGTTGGTACAGTAGCCACTGGCACCAAAAGAAGGGTAGCAGAGGTCATACCAGCCTGCCAATTGATGTTGGGTGAATTTCCCACCCAAGCAACCCTTAACGTATTACCCCTCAGATCATATGATCTGTTGATTGGTATGGACTGGCTAGCTGCCCATAAGGCCAGATTGGATTGTTACCATAAAACCTTAGAATGTGTGAGCAAAGAAGGAAAAAGGATGACCCTTCAAGGGATCTGAAAACCCGTCTCGGTGAGACAAATATCAGCTCTGCAAATGAGAAAGTATTACCGAAAGGGATGTCCCCTATATGAAATACAGGTGTCGGAAACCATAGAAGGTGACAAACCCAGCCTTGAAGATCATCCTACCTTGAGAGAATATAGAGATGTGTTTCCGGAAGAGGTACTGGGTCTACCTCTGAGAAGAGACATAGACTTCTCGATAGAACTCTCACCGGGAGCGGTGTTGGTGTCTAGGACACCCTACCGGATGAGCACACCCGAGTTAGTTGAACTCAAATTGCAATTAAAAGAAATGATAGATAAGGGTTATATTTGACCCAATGTGTCTCCATGGGGAGCACCAGTCCTGTTTGTGAAAAAGAAGGACGGCACCCTTAGACTGTGTATAGATTATAAACAGCTCAATAAGGTAACCATAAAGAACAAGTACCCCTTGCCCAGGATCGATGATCAGTTTGATCAATTGGGAGGTGTGTCTATTTTCTCAAAGATCAACTTGAGATCGGGATACCATCAAGTCTGAATCAAGGGTGAAGACATCCATAAAACTGCCTTCTGGATGAGGTATGGTCACTATGAGTTCGTGGTAGTGCCATTTGGGTTGACGAATGCCCCTGCCACTTTTATGTGCTTGATGAACAATGTAATCAGTAAATTTCTAGATAAATTTGTGCTAGTTTTTATTGATGATATATTAATTTACTCTAAGAATAAAGAAGAGCATGAAGAACATATTAGGCTTGTGCCACAAGTACTCAGAGAGCATCAGCTCTATTCTAAATTCAGCAAATGTGACTTCTTCCAGAAGCAAATACATTACTTGGGTCAGGTTATGTCCGAAGAAGGGGTAGCAGTGGACCCTGAAAAAATCAGGTCTATCATGGAATGGCCTACCCCAAGGGATGTTTCAGATATCAGATCCTTTATGGGATTAGCAGGATATTACAAAATATTTATAGAAGGATTATCCAAGATTGGTTGTCCAATCACTTCCCTCTAGAAGAAGGGGACAAAATTCTTGTGGACATAGAAATGTGAAGAAATATTTCAAACCCTGAAACATCTACTGACCCATGCACCCGTGTTGAAAATTGCCGACCCAAAAGCTGACTTCCTCGTGTGCACATTTTCCTGTAAGGAAGGGATCGAAGGAGTCTTTATGCAGAAAGGAAGTGTGATCTACTATGAATCCCAAAAATTGAACGAGCATGAATTCAACTATGTGACCCATGATCTAGAACTGGCTGCCATAGTGCATGCCTTGAAAATGTGGAGGCATTACCTCCTGGGAAGAAAATTTTTACTTATGACATATCACTATGGATTGTGATACCTGTTTGATCAACCAAAGCTCAACACTAGACAGGCTAGATGGATGGCCCTCCTTAGCGAATTTGATTTTGAAATCAAACACATTAAAAGAAAAGAAAATAGGGTTGTCAATGCCCTTAGCAGAAGCATGAAAACAATTCACCTGGCAGCGGTGAGCACCTGCGAGACAGATGTCAAGGAAAGAATCATAAATGCATAAGAAAGAGATCCCTTCATTCAGATCGTGACCTTATACCTGCAGGAAGAACCCACCGGAGTCAAATATGAAGGCTACCAGATGACCGAAGGAGGTCTGCTCACTTACAAAAACAGATTTTATATTCTAGATTGTGACGACTTGAAGAGGTTCATACTGGACGAACTACATAAAAGACCCTATTCTGGTCATCTAGGATACCAGAAGATGATCACTGCCACCAGGAAACAATTCTATTGGCCTAGAATGAAGGAATACATAGCCGAGTACTTGGCCAAATGCATAGAATGCCAACAGGTTAAAGCAGAACACTGACATCTAGCAAGGTTATTGCAACCTTTACCAATCCCAGAATTGAAATGGGAAACCATCTCCATGGATTTCATCACTGGATTACCAACTTCGACCAAACACAACGATGTCATTATGGTAGTGGTGGATAAATTGAGAAAGTCTGGTCATTTCATCCCTGTCAAATCAACTTGCAAAGCAATAGATATTGCCCAGGTATTCATGAAAGAGATATTCAGACTGCATGGTATGCCGAAAGAGATCGTGTCTGACAGAGACATGAAATTTACTTCTAACTTTTGGAAATCACTGATGACTGGTTTAGAGACCAAATTGTTGTTTAGCACCGCTTATCACCCTCAAACCGACGAAAAGATAGAAAGATTAAATCAAATATTAGAAGACATCTTAAGGATGCATGTAATGCATCAACCCAAGAAATGGGAAGACTACCTACCACTGGTAGAATTCAACTACAACAATGGCTACCAAGCATCCCTAAAGATGAGTCCCTTCGAGGTCCTCTATGGTAGGCCGTGTAATACTCCAGTCAGTTGGAGTAATCCCATAAACAGGATATCTTTTGGACCTGACATGTTAAAAGAAATGGAACAGCAAGTGACTCAGATAAAACAAAATCTGAAGGTCGCTCAAAACCAATATAAAAGTTATGCCAACCAAAAGAGAACTCCAAGAGAGTTCAAAATGGGAGACCATGTATATCTCAGAGTTAGACCCAGGAAGAGTTCCCTGAAAATGGGAGCTTGTGCCAAGTTGGCACCTCGGTATTGTGGACCCTTTGAGGTTCTAGATAGAGTGGGACCTGTAGCCTATCGGCTAGCACTTCCTCCCACAGTCAAAGAACATAATGTTTTCCATGTTTCATTATTGAAGAAATATGTACATGATGCTAATCATATAATTGATTGGTCTGTGATTCAGGTGGAACCGGAGGGAGAATTTATACAAGAACCCCAATGCATACTGGAAAGAAAGGAAACCCTACTCTGGAACCGAACCATTGCACAGGTCGAGGTGCAGTGGAAACATTTTGGCCCATATGAGGCTACATGGGAAATGGAGGATGCCATGAAACAGGCATATCTGATTTTGTTTACATCTGTACATGTAGGCTATGTTGATAGATAGAACATCAAGGATGATGTTCCTTTAAGGGGGAGGTAATTGTAACACCCTGTTTCCCCCGGTCTATAAAAATAACTATACTGGCCAAGTAACTCAAAAAATGTGAATGTGTGATGTAAATAGACCTTGTGAAAAAGGTCGATAAAATGTGAATAATATTATGAATATATATTGCAGGACTGTTGAGAGGGGAATATGCTGAAAAAGAGACCACGATGGCTGGATAAAGGTGGTGGAAGGCACCTGGAATGGTGGCGTTA
>JZKD02S1232569.1:177263-195281 GCA_000966675.3 Picea glauca
GTGTTGTATCTGCATGTGCATTTTCCTTCATGTCCAAATAACTTCATCAATCTTGTGGTCCAAAACCCATGACTAGGGTTGACATCAATGACAACAACCAATCTTCCAACACATACATCGTTATGGTTTCCAATACTTTAATCCTTATGATTAATGATAGGTATATTTTTATTGATACTGCTAGCGTTATGATAATCTTGTAACAGTATGTGTGTTAAACAATAACTATATTGTTAGGCTAAAATCTTACATCACAATAGTATCCATATAACAGACTGTAGGTTAAACGTTATGCAATGTTATGGCTAGGTTTAGTGTTGTGTATTAAAAGATATATGTATGTATGGATAGTGTTAGTATATAGTATCCATGAGATAGATGATATGGTAAACAATATATGTATAAATATGTTGATATGGATAGTGTTAAGGTTATGTTATCCATAGGTTAGTTTATGTGATAAACTATATATATATATATATATATATATATATATATATATATATACTATAGAATCCATATGATAGTTTACATGGTAAACTATATGTATGTATATCCTTATGGATAAGTGCTAATTGTAATGGATAGATCATATGATAGTCTTTAGTCTTTAGTTTATTATGCACTGTAAATTTTGGATAGCATGAATTAACACAGACATGGTATATATTCTAAGGGCTATGATAGCCCTGGTCGTAATTGTATTAATTACAAATAAGTATATGATTTCAAATCCCATAGCGACGATAAATCTAATTTGTTTACAATAAAGGAAATAAATATGTTTTTTGATCAGATGTTGAAGAGTCAAGGAGTTTAAATGTCCCCTAACAAAAAATATATATATTTGGGAAATTTGGGGTACATTACACCTTTCCTTTAGATCTGATCCATAGTGATATAACGAGCCCTTTTCCGCATCCATCAATCATTAAAGAAAGGTACGTGCTCATTTTTGTTGATGATTTCTCATGCTTCACATGGACTTTATTTCTCAGGAAAAAATCAAAGGTCTTTCAACACATCAAAGATTTTAAGGACCTTGTTGAAACATAGTCAGGAAAGAAGATCAAAGCCCTTAAAACAGATAATGGGGGCGAATGTGTCACCCATGAGATAAAAAATATTTGTCTTAAGGCTAGGATTCAGTTGCATCACATGGTTCCCTATACTCCGAAGCAAAACAAAGTTGTTGAGCGGAAAAATAGATCTCTGAAAGAGATGGAATCTTGCATGCTACATGCAAATTCACTTCCACGAAGATTATGGGATGAAGCACTTATTTGTGCAACCTACATCCAAAAAATATCTCCCCATAGATATGTTAAGGATAAGACCCCCTATGAGGCTTGGAGTGGTCTCAAACTGAAAGTGACCCACTTTCGTATATTTGGTTCTCGTGCATGGGCCAGGATTCCCTATGAGAAGAGGAAGGCACTCGATACACAGAGCACAGAGTGTATATTTGTTGGATACCCTGATGGTGTGAAGGGATATAGACTCATTGATATTTCCTTGGATCATCTCATCATTGATTGTAGTGTCCAATTCGAGTAAATTATTTTGCATGTACCTCAGCAGTTGCATGCAGACATTTTTGTTCTTCCACCTGTCAGATATGATGAGCATGCAATGTCGAATCTTCTACAAATGAGAGTTTTGATTCGAAGGATTCATATGATTTAGATATTGAGTCAGTACAGTCAGGTGCAGAGTTAGTGCATGCAGATGCAGTTGCAAAGCCAAAGCCAGAGTCGAGGACCAAGTGGGCCAAGACTACTCTTCAGGATGCAGGAGTTCTTTTTGGGGATCCAGTTGATACTAGGAGGAATCGATCTTATTTCAAGGAGCCTCCTCTTTCACTCACTTCCATTGAACCAATGTCGCCCATGCATATTTTCTTGGTTCAGTCTTCAAATCCACAGTCATATGGCGAGGTTGTTGGAAATCCCTTTTGGGAATCTGCCATGCAGGAGGATTACAACTCTCTCCTCGAGAACCAGACTTGGGATCTGGTTCCCCTTCCTTCAGGAAGGAAACTTGTCGAATGCATATGCGTATACAGGACCAAGAGAACAGTGTATGGATAGGTTAGAATATACAAATCCAGGCTAGTTTCCAAAGGCTTTGAGCAGGTGCACTGCATTGAATATGCTAAGACCTTTTCTCTAGTGGCGAAGATAGATTCCATACATTTGGCACTTGCCATTGTGGTAGCCATGGGATGGGAAGTCCATCATATGGATGTGAAGAATTCATTTATTCACTATGATCTCTTTAAGGAGATCTATATTGAGCAACCCCAGGGATTTGTGCAGGTTCATCTTTGGTCTGTCGACTGAAGAAGTATCTTTATGGCCTCAAGTAGGTCCCAAGGGCATGGTATGCCAAGATGGACTCCTACCTATTTTCATAGAGCTTTGTACGTCATAATTCAGACTCAAATGTTTACATGCTTAGGATGGTTTATTCACTTCTACTCCCAGTTCTATATGTTGATGATTTTTTTATCATCGGTTGCTCGACTTCAGTGATTGTTGAAGTCAAGAGGATTTTTCATAACAGGTTCTTGATGATAGAAATGGGTCTGCAACATTTCTTCCTTGGACTCGAGATCTTTTAGGATGCATCAAGCATCAAACTGTCTCAAGACAAGTATGCACAAGATCTCCTTGAGAGATTTTACATGATAGACTGCAAGTTTGCCTCGACTCCTTTCCTATCAGCGTTCAGACTTGAGGATGGCAGGGACACTCCACTGGTTGACAGCACACTATACGGACAGCTAGTGGGGAGCTTGTTATATCTCACACACTCCAGACTGAACCTCTCCTATGAAGTTGGAGCAGTCTCTAGATTCGTGCAGGAGTCACATGAGCTACATTCGAAGGATGCAAAGTGTATCCTTCGATACGTACAGGGCACCATCACCTTTGGGATTCACTATGCAGCAGACTCTACATTAGACCTCATCATGTTCACTATTTCTGATTGGGCTAGTGATAGTATTGATCACAAGTCCACATCTAGTTACTCACTCAGTCTTGGTTCTGGGCCTATCTATTGGTCAATCAAGAAGAAGGTTGTTATTTCTCTATATTCATCCAAGGAAGAGTACAGAGGGGTAGTTAACATAACCATTCAAGATATCTGGCTACAACATTTTCTCATTGCGTTGGGCATTCAGTTTCATCGGTTGATCATCATTTGGTGTGAAAACCAGAGAACTCTGAAGTTCTGCAAAGATCCAGTTCAGAGGCAATGGACAAAGCACATCAAGATCCACATGCACTACATCCAGGAATTAATACATGAGGGGATCATCGACGTGTAGTTCTATCCTTCAGAAAAATAGATTGCAGACATCTTCAACAAGACCTTCACTGAACAGAAGTTTCATTCTCTACGTAGTCGTTTTATAGTGAAGGACAAAGTTTCCTAGCAATTGTCAGTTCCTTGTTTTAAATACATTGTACTTTAAGGGGGGGGTTTCCCATGATTTTTTCCCTCTTTCCTCATTTATTTTAGTGTATATTTTGTATTTGGGTACCTAACATGGCCTCTTTGCATGGAACCATTCTTTATTTTCACCATAGTGATTTTCATGGGGGGTGTTGGAGATACTTCATGCACACCTAGGAATTATTTTTCCTAAGGTTTTCCCTATGGTTACTAGTCAATTCAGTCTCCTATAGTCTAGGGAGAATATTCCTCTAGAAAAATATTCTCTTCAATTCACACTTCAGTTTGATCAATTGATTGGAGTCTATATGCCACATTGGGACCATCACCAGCTAATGTACATTGTCCTTGGGATTATCACTAGACTAGCGCATTACTCATGATTCCCTTATCTCCTCCTCACTTCACTATGTTTCATTCAGTTAACTAAAGACTGAGAGACTAGTTAACTCAGACTAAGTGGAAGTTAACTCCTATAACTGCCTGAGAGACTAGACTGGGTGGAAATTTACTCCCGTAACTGTCGATGTGTGTCTAGATCACTCTAGACCACCACTATGGCACATTGGCTTCTCCTCCAATGCACATTAGTTGAATCATACAGAGTATATCATGTGTAAATTATCATTCATTCATTTGGTTAATGAGAATTCTTCCATTCTTTCTCTCTTGTTTCTCTTTTCTCATATTTTCTCTACAAACTGTGTATGTCATTTGCTAGCTAGATATTTTATGTACAGGTTCAACACATTTACACTCAGAACTAAGATTTTGTTAATATCAAGAGACTATAAAATATTAGGATAGTTCTATTAGACTGTGAGTCCCTAGACAATCACAAAGTCCAAGACCATGTAATATCAAATATCAATGATGATAGTCAGTCTTCGAGATTCAAAGTCCTATCAGTCATAAAAATCAATCAACATTTGGGAATTCCAACATACCAACTAGTCTCCTCAAATCAATCAATTATTGGGATGCTAATCAACGAAATGGGAATGTTCTGACATGGAAGTTGTTCACTTCCATATGAGCTATTCAACATCCAAATATTGGCAGTTTTTTAGACATGTCTTCATCGAAGCTCAGTTCAGCAATTTCAGATTGAAGATGATACTAATTAATGTTTCCTCATTGGTACTATTATCCATACTTTTGATTGAGGGGGATAATGTTAGATTGTGATTCCCTAGACAATCACAAAGTTCGAAACCATCGAATTATGAGTTTTAATCCTTATCTATTGATGAGGTGTTGTCATGATCTATTGATGAGTTTTCAATGAGATCTAGATCTAGAAGTGGTCCAATCCATGTACTATGAGTCCATATCATAATATCAATACAATGTGCAACAAAATGTCATAAATCATTTTCCATTAGTTCTTGTCTGTTCTTGCTCCTATTCTATATGTTAAAAATATTCATGAGCAAAATCATCAACAAAAGGAACTTGAGCATTCTCACTTTGATCCATGATCATAGGAGGTTCATATAGTTTCAAGTTTTCAACATTAACCATAGAATACATCTGCACATATGGAGGTAACTCCAATCGAAAGGCATTGTCACCAATATATTCCAAAATTTAAACAGACCATACCTGATTGGCTTGAGCATTTTACCTTCACCTATAAGGCGTTCTTTACTAATGTATAGCCAAACTTGATCATCAAATTGAGAGTGATGATCAAATTGATGTTTTCATGTCTATCCTTATACTTAGCTCATCTCTTCTCCAATTGTTCTTGTACAACTTGATGAACCAATTGGATATTTTGGAGGAATTTCTTGGCTTTGCCTACATCATTGTGTCCATCCACCACTGAATATTTCCCAAAAGTGAAGTGCATAGGAGACTTAGGAAAGTATCCAAAACATGTCTCAAAAGGAGACCTTTGTGTAGAAGGATGTATGGAACGGTTTTAGGCATGTTGTACATAATACAACTATTCATCCCAAAGCTTAGGAAATACGTTATAATATCCTCAGAGTAAGTGTATCATTGTCTTGTTGACCACTTCCATTTGTCCATCAGTCAGTGGATGCAAAGCAGTGCTCTTTTGAAGCTTAGTGTCCATTAACCCCCATAAAGTTGACCAAAATTCCCCAATAAAGGAAGAGTCTCAATCAAATATAATAAATGTGGGCAAACCAAACTAAACCCAAACATGTTGGAAGAACAAATGTGCAATTCCTTCTCTTATGACATGTTCCTTAAAAGGCACTAAAACACACATTTTTCTAGATTTGTCCACAACAACATATAGATAATAATGACCTTTCCTATACATAGTCAAACCCCCTACAAAACCCATAGACACATTGTATCATGGACGAGAAGGTTCAAGAAATGGCATATACAAACCCAAATTTCTATTACTTGGTTTGCTAGTGGTACACATCACACATCCTTTTACATATTTGGATACAGTTTCATACATCTAAGGCCAAAACCATAATGTTGTAACTGAGCTATTTTTTTTCCTTCACCAAAATGACTAGAAATGAGAAAAGTATGTGTTAGCCTCATAATCCTAAAGCTCTATAGTTTAAGTATTTTCCTAGTTTAATTTTTTTTAGAAATTAGTTTATTCTAGTTTGTTATAATAAGGACACCTAGTTTCTATGTAAAGGACACCTATCATACTCATGTGATTATGTGATTGGTTGTTCTCCTAGAATTTAGTTTAAAGTTAAACTATATAAACTTGCACTTACTTCAAGTGAGGTTAAGTAGGTTTTGATTATCACTTATCTTTATAATTATATTTTCCTTATTAATAAAATTGTGTGTATGAGGACACTTCGTCAACATGGTATCAGAGACATGGTGAAATTATGATGGAAGAGAATTGACGATGGATTGAGGAAGCAAGGAAGACTCCACAACATCAACTCGGATCTTTTTAAGCTCAAGGGAAACGGTACTAAGGTAAACTATTTCTATTTAAGAAAAATTTAGTTTTTTAATTGCAGAATATTTCAAAATCAATTTGTTGATTTTATTTTAGATCTAATCCTCATTTTATTGTTGATTAGATTTTTAGAGCTATTTATGTCGTTTATAGTTCTATATCTACAATTTATTGTATGTAAATCAGTAGTTAGACTTGTAAATCTCAAGATCATATCAGATCCATTATAAATCTGCATTTTTTTATGATCTTAAGATGCACTATTGTTTTCAATTAATTAAGAGAGCTAATTTTGTAAAATTGCTACAAATTTGTCTATAAATCTGGCAATTTCATGTTTAGAGCTGTAGATTTTAAAATTTGAGAAAAATATACCTCTAACCGAAATTTACTATCTTAGATCTGCATTTAATTATCAATATATTTTCTATGGTGTGAACATTAACTTGCAATTTTTCAATAAGGCAATCTACCATCATGTATAAATTAATCAATTTATTCACATAGTGAGATAAGTTAGATGGGCCCAAGAATTAAAAATCTTGGAGTCGATACATGCAAAACACTTTGATTTATAATAAATTATGACGTGACATTTGTGATGGTGATACTGCTCCAACTAAGCCAATTGGTGTTGCTCCTTTAGCAAAATGGCAATTGAGAGATGAAAAAAAACTTGCTTTGCTTCGTTCTTATGTAATCGAACATGTGTTTGTTCATATTAAGAATTACAATGATGCATGGCCTGCTTGGAATCAATTTAAGAATCTTTTTGATACTCCATCTACATCTCAAAGATTTGATCTACAAATGAAGTTCCTTAAACAAAGATTAGTTGATAATGGTGATGTATTAGAATAAATTTCAAGGATAAAGAACATTCATCGGGAAATCATCAAGGGTGGTTTTCCTAAACTTGGAGACAGTTTTTTGGTCTGTATTTTGATAAATGGATTGTCTCAATCTTATAATCATTTTATTGAGACTTTGCAAATCATCGATAATTTATCAACTGTAACTTTTGATTTTCTTAGTGAACTACTGGCTCAACATATTAAATCATTTGGAAAAAAAAAGCAATCAGAAGAAGATATTCTTTTTACTAAAGTTGAAATCTATAGAGGAAGAGACAAACCAAATTTTGAAAATTTTCAGAATCAGTCTTCTAACCGAGGCCATGGCAGAGGTCGTGGACGAGGTAAAGGTCATAGAAATTTTAATCAACAAATTTTTCAAAGTAATCCTCACAATAATAATGCACAATAAGGAGGAGGCAGGAATTCCAGTCAAGTAATATGTAAGAGATGTTTAAGGATGGGACATTATGCATCAAATTTCCTAACAAGCAATTATCAATTGCCAAAGTTTAAGCAGACATCTAACTCAAATTCTCAACCATCAACTCAATATGTAGAGGATCAAGATTATCAAAATGATTGGTATGAATATGTTTTTACAGCAGTTCAGCAGGTTGATTTGATGGCATTAATTATTTCTCATAATCTTTTAAGTAATTCATTTGAAAATGATTGGATATTGGACACAGGAGCTACTCAGCACATTATTTATCACAGAGATTACTTTTAGAATTATCAATATGTTCAGTTAAATACCATTTAATTATGGCACAAACCCCACCCCATTCTCCTTCTCCTTTGGGGTTGCTCAACCTCCCAATCTAGGATCGTTCAATTCACTGAACAGAATAGTTCGTCGGGCCCCTGATGGAACCAATTTAACTTGACACTAGCCCTTTATTTTCTTGGTGCAGATTGTGTGGCACCCGCGGACCCTCTCCTTAGAACTTTTCCAATCTTAACACCAATGGGCACTAGATCTCCATGCTAGGCTCCCTCCTTGATGTGATCATGGACTATGATCGTGGGCTATCTCCCTTCGCGACTCTGTGCTTCAGAACTTTCACGAGTTGCTTACCCCCTTTTCCCCGATTCCTAAATCGACGAACTCTTCGGGACCAAATCTATGGTCCACGTTCTCCTTACTATCAATGGTTGAGATCAGATCGCAAGTTCAGAATTCGCGAGTCCTCCCTTCTCCTAAGTCTGCTCCTCCCAATTTGTGAATCATTCAAGTGTTGATTTCTCGCCACGTGTCCTATCTCAATGGACGGCCAAGATTTCTTCGAATATCATCTCTTCGGGTATTCTCTCCTATTGACTTTTCTCTAAAGGGTTCCTCCTCTGAAGTATGTATATCTATGCCTCGTGCCCTTCCAGATCCAATGTCCTGGGTTCAAATCGCTCTTTGCGACTTCGCGAAGATCCTTGTTTTCTCTCGGCAAACCTCCTAAAGTTATTTCTCTCGAACCTCCTGATCTTCTGCCACCTGTCTCCCCCAACAATGGATGATTTCACTGTCTTCGGGACTTCGGCAAGTCCTTGACCTCTTTTCACACTTAGCACAAATTTATCTTTCGAGACTTAGGCTATTCTCGAAATATTTCTGCACTCCTTGTGGATTTCTGCGTAGGCTCTACTGTGACTTTGCTCGGCTTGAAAACCTTAAAAGTTCCCCCATTCCTCTATGAACTTTCTCTTTCCCTCCTTGTAGTTTATTGCTCTTCCTCCTGAGCTTGTAATATGGACTTATAGTCTCCTTAGCGTACTCCTTGTGCTCGACTAAACTTTTCGACGGTTTCTCCCTTAGCCTATCTGATCATCTTAAGGCATCTCCTTTCCTTTGTCGACACACTCTTGCAAAGCCTTCCTTCCTTAGAGTGTTCAGTAAACATGGGGTTCTCTTAAGGATTACAACACTTTCATTCATGTTTCTCTTGTATGCTCTCGTACTTGCTCTATGCCCTCCTGGCAAAGCGTTTCAGAGTGTTCAGTAACTCTAGACTGTGTTTCCTCCCACGCAATCTTTCCTTCCAAGGTACCCAACCACCTTCAAATTTCCTCCCGAGTCTGTGAATTATCCATATATGACCTCCTGGTAGCTTCTCTTCTGACTCCACTGAGTTCAGACACACACTCCTTGAGTCGGCTCACAAATTTTCCTCACTCTGTCACGCACTCCTTGCACTTAGCCTAGAGAACCATACTTAATTCAACACACTTACGGATAGAAAACTGTATCTCTATCCCTGCAGATAATTTCTAACATTCATCTACAACTCAAATGCATACAAATGAAATTTATAACACAGCTTCCATTACACAGAAATTGATAACAGAAAAAAATTGTCATTTTCTATCAATGGTGGAATGTCAAATTACAACAGTGGACTCTGAGCTACAACTGAGTCTTGGCTCTCGATATTTCTCTCCCTATATCCTATGCATTTCTTCTCTTAGCTAACTCTATCTTAGCTAACCCTTTCTTATCCTGGATAACTCTATCGTGGCTAACCCTTTCTTCTCCTAGCAAAATCTATCTTAGATAAACCTTTCTACTGGCAACAATACAAAGATTTATACAAGAGGGGCTCGACGAGCTTCCCTCCAAGATAAACTAGTGGTGTCAAATCATCATTCAAAACACATGTCTAATGGGAAAATTACAATGATGGAAATCTGCTCCAAATCGAATGCAGATCCCTCCTACCGTCAACCACTTAATGACGACCTTATCTCCAACTTCAAGGAACAACTTGGCTCTTCCGTCTTGTCATCATTAAATTCCTGGATCACACGTTTGATTCTCGAGGAAAAATGAGAGGACGGTGCCTCTCCCTTCCTTGAATGCACACCATTTTTGTTAATCAGCTGGCACGTGCTAAGGTGGAGCGATGCTCCTGTATAGTACTCCAAAGCTATGAAAATCATGAGCTCTTTCTTATGAGCTTTCCAGCGTGGTTGAAATCCGCCTGGATCCAAAACTTTCTCCCGGAGCTGTCTCTTGGCTCCTCTGCTTCGTTGATTTTTCTCCTGCATCATTCTCGTTTCTCGTGCAGGTTTCCTTTTGTCCATCTTCCTCATGTTGATTACTTCCTCTACCGATCCCAACATCAATTTCCTTATCTCCTCAGTCACCTCATCCAGCTGCTCCATCGGATGGCTCTCCTTTTGCAGACTAGCTTGCTGCATTTCTTCCTTGGGTCTTGTTATATCACACTAATCTCACATGTTATCCTCTTCATCTCTTGTGGCCTTAACTTGCCACTCTGTTGCAGCCTCCACTTCTGCAGCCTCCTCATCACTAGGCTTCTGCTCAGCTATTACTTCTAACAGATGTTAGTTCTTAGGTCGGTTCCTTTCCATCTTCCTCCAGCAGCAACTCGTGTTGGTGTGTCTCCTTTGGCATGGATATCTTATGGAATCCACCTCCTGGTTCTGGATAGTCTAACCAATCCTACAGTGCCTTTAGCTCCATCTCCCACTAGGTGAGTAATCCAACTAGGTGTTCTCCTTCTATTGGGGAAGACTTCAGTATCTGTTCCTTCTTCATGACAGACTCAGTTTGTTGTCCTTATGTCGCATATACAACATATGTGCTAGCCTCTCCTCAGCCTCTTGACAGGAATATCTTGACTCCTCCAATGATCAGAACGGTCCTCTGATCCTTCTCTTCGATGGTGGAAGTTTTCAACTTCTCATCGTCTTCATTCACACGGTTCATAGTTTTGCGCGAATCTCCATCTGAGTGAGGTATTTCTTTTGCTTCTTCCTCATCTATCAACACCTTCTGCCATGAACTCTCAGCTGATCTCATCTCTACTCCCTTTCCCACTTGGAAATTTGGGATGTCTCCTCTTCTCTCATGGCAGTTTACAAGATCCACTAATCCCTTCTCATTGCCCACCTGGAAACCTATGAGACCTCTACCAGATCTCTTTCCCTCATCACTGAGATTTTCAGCATACCTTAGCCACCTTTTTAACATCTATTGTTTCCCTCTGGTCAACAACTTTCGAACAGGACATTTAGTTGTCCTCTTCAAAGTCCATTCATACCTCCAATGCACCTTTGCCTCCTGCTGCATCTTGAACGTTAGCTTCTCCATCTCTACCCAGATTTCACGGAGCTCCTTGTCCATCTCCACTTTGATCCTCTGTGAAAGGACTTTTCCTCGACCATGTTTATGACCTTCAATGGCCATTCTGCTTCACCTACAGTTCATCACCCGCTACACACCTTGCAACATTCTCCATTGATCGTCTTACTCTGTCTCTCTTCACATTTTCCTACAATCTGCAGATAAGCAGGCTCTGATACCACTCTGGTGCAAACCCCACCCCCTTTTCCTTCTCCTTCAGGGCTTCTCTACCTCCCAGTATAGGATCATTCAATTCATCGAATTGAATAGTTCGTCGGGCCCTTGATGGAACCAATTTAACTTGACACAGGCCCTTTATTTTCTTGGCGAAGGTTGTGTGGCACCCACGGACCTTCTCCTTAGTGCTTTTCCAATCTTAACGCCAATGGACACTAGCTCTCCATGCTATTCTCCCTCCTTGATGTGATCACAGACTATGAGCATGGGCTAGATCCCTTCGTGAATCCATGCTTCGGAACTTTCACGAGCTGCTTATCCCCTTTTCCCTGATTCCTGAATCAGTGAATTCTTTGGGACCAAATCTATGGTCCACGTTCTCCTTACGATCAATGGTTGAGATCGGATTGTGAGTTTGGACTTCACGAGTCCTCCCTTATCCTAACTCTTCTTCTTCCAATTTTTGAATCAGTGAAGTGTTGATTTCTCACCACGCGTCCTATCTCGATGGATGGCCAAGATTTCTTCGAATCTCAGCTCTTCGGGTATTCTCTCCTCTTGAATTTTCTCTGAAGGGTTCCTCCTCCGAAGTATGTAGATCGCTGCCATGTGCCCTTCCAGATCCAATGGACTAGGTTCAAATCGCTCTTCGTGACTTCGTGAATATCCTTGTTTTCTCTCAGCAAACCTCCTGAAGTTCTTGCTCCCTAACTTCTCGATCTATTGCCACCTGTCTCCCCCAACGATGGACGATTTCACTGTCTTTGGGACTTCTGCAAGTCCTCGACCTCTTTTCACACTTAGCGCAAATTTTTCTTTCAAAACTTAGGCTATTCTCGAACTCCTTCTGCACTCCTTGCGGAGTTCTGCGTAGACTCTACTGCGACTTTTCTTAGCTTGAAAACCTTCAAGGTTCCCCCATTCCTCTATGAACTTTCTCTTTCCCTCCTGGCAGTTTATTGCTCTTCCTCCTGAGCTTGTAAGATTAACTTACAGTCTCCTGGACGCACTCCTTGCACTTGGCTAAGCTTTTCGGCGGCTTCTCCCTTAGCCTATATGAGCATCTTATGGCATCTCCTTTCCTTTTTCGATGCACTCTTGCAAATCCTTCCTTCCTCAGAGTGTTCAGCAACCCTGGGGTTATCTTAAGGATTACAACACTTCCAGTCGTTTTTCTCTTGTATGCTCTCGTACTTGCTCTATGCCCTCCTGGAAAATCATTTCAGAGTGTTCAGTAACTTTGAATTGTGTTTCCTCCCACACAGTCTTTTCTTCCAAGGTACCTAACCACCTTCAAATTTCCTCCTGAGTTTGTTAATTATCCTGGTATGCCCTCTTGGTAGCTTCTCTTCTGACTCCATTGAGATCAGACACACACTCCTTGTGTCGACTCACAGAGTTTATGCACTCTATCGCGCACTCCTTCCACTTAGCCTAGAGAACCAGACTTAATTCAACACACATACATATAGAAAATTGTATCTCTATCCCTGCAGATGATTTCTAACATTCATCTACAACTCAAATGCATACAAATGACATTCATAACACAGCATCCATTACACAGAAATTGATAACAAAAAAAAATTGTCGTTTTCTATTAATGGTGGAAAGTCAAATTAAAATAGTAGAGTCCGAGCTAAAACTGATTCTTGGCTCTCTATATTTCTCTCCCTATATCCTATGCATTTCTTCTCCTGGCTAAATCTATTTTAGCTAACCCTTTATTCTCCTGGCTAACTCTATCTTAGCTAACCCTTTCTTCTCCTGGCTAAATATATCGTAGTTAACCCTTTCCTCTCTTGGCTAAATCTATCTTAGGTAACCCTTTCTATTGGCAACAATACAAAGATTTGTACAAGAGGGGCTCGACGAGCTTCCCTCCAAGATAAACTAGTGGTGTCAAATCACCATTCAAAATGCCTGTCTAATGGGAAAATTACAATGATGGAAATCCGCTCCAAATCGGATGCAGATCCCTTCTATCGTCAACCACTTAATGGAGACCTTATCTCCAGCTCGTACGAAGGCATAACTTGGTTCTTCCATCTTGTCATCATTAAATGCATGGATCACGCTTTTGATTCTCGAGGCAAAATGAGAGGGTGGCACCTCTCCCTTCCTTGAATGCACAGCATGTGTGTTAATCGGCTAGCACGTGATGAGGTGGATCAATGCTCCTGCATCAATTTGGTTGATGATACAACTAATATACCCCAAGGAAAAGGTTTAGTCAAAACATTTCTCCCTGAAATTGGTGAAAATGGATTTCAACTGTTTGGTATGTACCAACTTTTCAGGAAAAAAAATAAAAAAATTGTTATCCTTTGTCTCAATCTGACAAGCTAGACAATAAATCACCATGCAAGATGGTTTGGTCAAGAGTTAACTCAAACAAGGACAACTTGAAAACAATAATGATAGGATATGAAGATGGGAAATTACTAAGAATGAAGGGAAAAGTTGTCTCAAGAAAGTATGATTTTTCAGTAGTAGTTAATTCTAAAATGTCTTCATTCAGATTATGGAATTTTCGATTTGGTCACTTAAACTTTGAAAGTCTCTTGAAACTTAAGTCCCAAGATTTGGTAAAAGGTTTTCCAACTTTCAAGAGAGAAAATTCAAAGTGTGAAGCTTGTATTTTTGGCCAACAAATGATAGAAGTTTTTCCAACCAGCTCATGGCAAGCGACAAAGTATTTGCAGTTGATTCACGATGATATATGTGGTCTAATGGAATCTTCTTTTAGTGGATGTCACTATTTTATACTTTTCATTGATGACTACACTAGAATGACTTGGGTGTACTTTTTAAAGGCAAAGTTTGAATCTTTTGAAAAGTTTAAAAATTTTCAACATATGGTTGAAAATGCAACTAAAGAAAGGTTGAAACTTTGAGAACAAATAATGGAGGAGAATTTACTTCAATTGAATTCAATGATTATTGTCGAGACAATGGGATTAAGAGGCAACTAAAAAATTCCTATACTCCACAGTAGAATGGATTTATTGAAAGGATGAACAAAACCCTCGTGGGCATGGCGAGGTCTATGTTATGATTCAAAGTGTTGAGAACAAAATATTCGGTGAGCACAGTTCATACTACAATTTATCTCAAAAATTGATCACCTACATTAGATTTAAATGGAAAAACTCCTTATGAAGCTTGGTACGGTTTCAAACCCAAGGTAAATCATCTTAGGGTTTTTGGCTCAATATTTTATGCTTTAGTCTTGTTATCCCCATTTTGTGGGATAACTAAGGAGATGTTGACGGGCGAAATCGACCGTCCATCAACTGAGAGAGTGGAACCGGTCTGGGATTGTCTAATAACCCAAGCCATTTGGAATGAACCACCCTGACGGGTTTAGCGGCTTCGTTAGCCGATCTAAGGTCCTAGGAAAACCAAAGAGAAAACTAATCTAAACTAACTAATCTAACTAAAACAAATAAAACTAACTAAAACTAAATAAAATGAACTAATTAAAAACAAACTAACAATAACTAAAATGAACTAATACTATACTAACTACTATCAGAAATATAACTTGTCTATAATATTCACAAAAATACAGATTTAAATAAAACCTGGAAAACTCATTTGCAATCTGCTCTAAGACAGAGAAAGGTATTTCTTTTTTATTTTATAATTTTATAAACAAGAAATAAAACTTACTGAAATTAAACAATCTAATATACTAACTATACATATATCTAACTAAAATACTAACAAATATACTAAACAAATAAACAACAAACAGACCTGGAAACACTCCAGATTTGTCCTGTGTATGATGACTTCGAAGTTGGTCGGAGGAAGGAAACTCGCACCGGATAATCCAGAAGCTTCTCGTAAACGATAGCTGCAATGCTCTTTGAGTTTGTTTACAATACAAACAAGACATAAAAAATCATAACAATTATATGATTTATAAATCTCTGCAATAAGCGAAACCTGTTATGCAAAAACTTATACTCAATAATTCAACTTATGAAGAAGAGAAATATGTCATTCACAAACTGAATCAAGCAATTGCTATGTTCTTTATACACTGGAAGAAATCAGATATGGATTATATTGATTAAATTATATCATTTTCAAAAGACTAAGATAGCTAAAGTAGTCATTAACCAAATGCAAATAGATACACATAAACATAAAACAAAATATTGATATCATGAAAAGCTAAAGTTGTAGCAAAATATCAAATTCTGTCTCAGTCTATATTAAAATTCCATATCCTTGTTCTCCCCTGAATGAGGATGATATTATTACAAAAAATCAGAAGTATTTAAAGGTTTTCCACAGGGTAAAACCTCCCTGTGGAAGTTATAAAAATGTTTACATAATCTGGGAAGATATTCCCAAGATCAACCAAACTAGGCAATTAAAATGAAACTAAATCATCCAAATATCCTCTACACTGTCCATCCTATCCCTTGCAATTCGAATTCACCTGAAACAGGTCAAAAATGGATAAGTTAGAGGGATATTTTATTAATAAAATGGTAAAAATATAATCATGTAGACTAGCTACAGAATCCTCTGATTCTGTAGCTGGTCTAAAATAACACACAGAATCAGAATTGAAATCAAATCAAATTTTTTCAAAGAATTAAATTTAACCATCATCCAAGAAATATCTGAAAACGAATCATTCAGTTCGAAATAATTGAACCAACAGATCCACATCATTCAATCAAATACAAAGATAGGAATACTTTGTTTCTTGTTACCAAGAATCGGGTGGACAGAATCATAATCAAAATCTTTTTTTGAATGCATTTAGAAACAGCTATTACCTGAATCTACTCATATGATTTTAATAGAATGAGATAAATCGAATTGAATTATCAAACTCGTTTGAGAACAGAACTGAAATCAAGTATATTTTGATATGAATGCAATTCATAGAATCGATCCAACTAACTGAAGATACAGCTATCCGATCAAAGGAATCAAACAGTTGGGTTTAGCATAGTCTTTGCTCCATAATTCGGGAGTATTTGCATAAGCTAAAATGAGATCATTGTTTTTTATAAAAACAAAATATTTCTAACCAAGTTCAATTGAACCGAGTGATACCCGTGATTTGGAAAATCAAATAACACAGCATATCGTAACAAATATCCTCCCGAACAATCATACCAATGATAACAAAATCGAATCTGAGCAAAATCGTGTTCTAAATCGAGCATAAAACTTGTTGTGCAGAGTAGATACAAGACGAATCGAATTGAAAACGATCCAACAATTTCGTTAACTCCATCAGGCAGATAACCAAATCAAATCCAAACGAATAACCATTATAATCCAATAAAAATATATGAACAAATCAAATCGAAATTCTTTCTATTTTTATCAAAACGAAACCATATACAATATGATCACTGAATGACTGATCCATTTTGAACAAGAGACAGAGCTATCAAATTTCAACCATTATATCAATCCTGGTGACTCACAAAACTAGAAATGATGTTGAGATACATACCTGGGTAGAAAGAAAATGCTTCTTCTGACAAACTACTTGATGAATATGTGGATTGATCAAGGGTTTCAACAAGAAGTTGAAGCACAAGGTTGGACAGGAAGAAGGGGTTTGAAGCACGGGTCTGGAGGTGATAAGCATTCTGGCAAATGCTCATAGACTCAAAACGCATGTTCCAGCCACTGAAAAATTGACCTATAAAATGAGAGCTAGATCTCTATAGTAGCTCACTTTCTGAAGAAACCGCTCGCAATGAAGGTAAAGGGGCTAAAAACGGTTCTGGGTTTTCAACGGTTTGAGCTAATTCAAATCCGTTTGCCCATAATCGCTCACGCAAAAATGTGACTCTGGGGCAATTACGAGGTAGTTTTCTCTAGCAAAATGAAACCACAACCGACTCTGAAAACCGTGAGGGTTCAATTCGCCCTTCAGGAGCCAAGAGATAACACACAGTGAGTTAGGCTAAGGGACAAGGGTTTGAACATATTAGGCTCAGATATTTTCCCAAAAATCAACAGAGGTAACCCTGTAAGGAGGCATGCATTAATGAAAAGTGTGCGAGGGTGGTAGAAGGAAGTAAATCCATGCATAACTATCATATCAGCTGTACAATTGATAGTTTACATAGCTATTCAATCCATAATAATCGTTCAACCATTAAATTATGTGAACAACCAATCAAATGCAATGCACATACCAATACGCACCAGCACTATGCCATAGTATTCAAAACATTCGACTTATAAATCACCAAAATCATTATGTGCCAATGTATTAATCAAAAGTTTTAAACAATTGTGCCAATCGATACTCATAAAATTGACAAGCCAAGAGCTATAAAAAGTTTAGTAATAGGGATTATATCATATATATAAATTTAATCATAACCCCTATAAAAGATGAGGCAAGTCATAAGAAGTATAAACCAAAATGCTCAATAACTTACAAAATCAATAGAATCAAGTTGTGC
>JZKD02S1232570.1:0-12378 GCA_000966675.3 Picea glauca
TGATTCACCCCCCTCTCAGTATCAACAAGTCAGTCATCCTCTTCCCTAGAGGTTAAGAGCCATTTCATGAAGTTTTGGGGTTAGATATAAGCCATGTGAATTTCTAGGGTGTGCTACAACCAGTGACGACACAACTTAGCTAGAGGATTCAGTGTTTAGGAGGAAGGGAAAGAGATTGATCTTGTAGATCCCTTGCATGCAACTATTGGAGGCTCGGGGAAGCCAATATATCTCCTTTCTATTGTATATTGTAGGTGCTATCAACCACATCTTCCATTTTCATATATATTACTAGATATTCTCTTCTCTTGTATTGAGGTTAGCTACATATTAAATAAAATACAGATCTAAGTTTGTGGTTATTTTGTTGTTGTTTCTATTTTCTTCATTGTTGTTTAAGTTCATGTCTATCATTGCAAAACTATTTGTGCTATAAAATTAACAACAAACCACAACACAAGCTCAATAAATCTATAGGTGTGAATTGTTTGACAAAACCCCTCAACCAAAAAACCAAAAACACAAAACATTCCACATAAAACCACTTGGGAATCTTACAGTGGTATCAGAGCTTTGAATCCTCCCAGCCTGTRGGGATTTGTTGATGAAAGGATACAATAGGAAGAAKAAAGATGTAACATATCTAATTTTCCACCATAATTTTTATTTTTATTTTTACAAAGTATACAAGTAGATTCTATTATACTGATTTACAATATTTACCTACATGTTTACCTCATCATCGTTAACTATATAGTTCAATAGGAAAATTCCTAGATGAGTAATTTATTATTCAAATTCAAGGCACTAAGTTGGATTATCCTTCTAATCTTAATACTTTGGCTATTCAAGTAATTCAAATGCCCAAGGACTTCATATGAATTTGGTATTTTCACCTTGGAATTCTACCTTAACCCTAGTCATTTTACTAAATAGTAATTAACTATAAGTCTAGTGCTAATTTGATTTTTAGTACCAATCCTACTTACCAAAGGTTTACACAAGCTATAACTAAGTTTAAAAAATGCTAATTATCACCCGTAGCACTAAAATTTTCGCATGGTTTATACACGCACGAAAAAGTAGGTAGTATACTTATATCAGGGTTTTGATGCCTATTATTATTATAAAGGAATTCATTTATTATCATGCCTTGTGATGTATGATTAATGGTGTGGCCTCCAAGGCTACCTTAAATGCATTTAGGTGAAATGAATTACTATTTACCTACTTCGTTGTACGCATGGCCTTTCGTTGCAGGGTTTAAGCCAACCCAACGAGTCCATGTTCATGATTTCACATGGACCTGATGTTCTTGAGTGAGACGTTACTCAATTCTTAGTACAACGATGGGCTCGAGGTGCTAAGAACTCTTCGAATGAGATGAATCTTCATTGTTTCCCACTTTCATTGTAGTTCTGGAGTTTTCTCTGTAGATTGTGAGTAAGGAAGGTTTTTTCCCTCACCGAAAACTACTGCTTATCATTTTTATTCCACTGGTAACATAGAGAAATCATCATAGGATTTCCATGACGTTCCCTACCACCTCGTCGAGATTATAAATATTAGTAAGATGATTATGTTTAAGTTTTTAAAAGGGAAAAATTATTTCTCCTTGTTGTGCAATGTATAGATAAGAACCAAATAGTATCAGGCTAGTGTTTCTTTGTTTGATTAAATATGTCGGCTCTCTTTTGTAAAAGATCCCTATGCATATATTCTTATTCTGTAGAAGTCATTTCTATATAGGAACAATATCATTGTGATGGAAAATTACCAAGGAAAACGTGCTACAGACACCACAGTTGACCTCAACGAATTTGGCCACCCCGTATGTCTCTGGTAAAATGATTATTTGATGTTGTTATTCGTTTATTTTCTTTGATTACAATATCTATTATTCCTAGTTTTCTTTTACATGGGAATAATATCCCTTTGTAAGTCTTTGACAACTCTCAAACCGAGTTTTACACAATCAAACTTTTCCTTGGTTGTCTGTAACATGTACTTAAGTTTTCTAATAGTCTTCTTTCAGTGTAGAAAATATACCTTGTAGTTTTTTATTTGTATTTTTTATAGGGTCGAGCGACAGAGTATTATTGATAGCTTCTGTTGCCTGCGTGTTATGTTGAGTTTTTAGCTTTGTTAACCCATTATTACGTTGTTAACTCCACAAATTATTCCATATACTTTTCATCAAAATACTCCTGTAATGTAATATTGAGTTTTTATTTTGTTTTAAATGTTTTAACTTCATATCAAGATATTCTTCGTTTCCATCAATAGTTTCATATTTAATTTGACAGTTATGAATGTACCATGAAAAAATCAACTCCTTTATCAGGGGAATATTTTCTAAATGTATTACATAAGTTATGGCTCTTGTATAGTCGACTCTGTGTAATCTATATTCATGTAGAGGGTCTTCCAATTTATAGTGCATCCATTCTTTGCATGTTGTTATTGTTATGTTTTGTTTTTGAGAAGATATGGATATGAATTTAAATATGGGTCCTTCTATTGTGAGGGAACCCATCAAATAATAGGGGAAAGCTATTGTACGAGTACTATGTCGACCTCTTCCAAATTTGATCCCAACCTTCGATTCGTCATAGGTAAAAATAAGTTTTGTCTTTCTTTCATTACTATTGCAATGTGTTTGATGTGGTCACAATAGTGAATCTGGTTATGTTGTTATAGGTACAGAAAAGAAAAGGGGAGTTCTCACTCTTCATATTCCCCAACAACTTGATCCTTGAATGAGGATGGTAAATTCTGCAACCTATTGAAATATGTGTATGTAAAAAGTCTCAATTATTACCTTTCAATAATGTTGTATCGATCCCTTGTTTTTTTGTCTATAGGTTAAGGAATCCAAAATAATACATTTACGCCGACAAAGGTATTCAAGTTCCAACTTGGATATCTACATGCATAGTTCTCTCATCAAGTCTATAAGTATTTTTTTGTTTCAACTAGTCTGCTACTCGAAGGGATTCCTTTAGGAATGTGGATTTCTCCTTTACACATTAAAAAAAATAAGCAAAATGTGTTATTGCTATCCAAACTTTGGATTTTTTTTTATTAAAATGAAAAAAAAAAGCAGGGCTAATTCTCATGGGATCATATATGTTTGAATTATGAGTAGTTTTGCTTCAAGTACTATTCAAACTTCACTCGGTTATGTACTATAATTGTATATTACTAGTCAGATCCTTCATACATATTACCCATAATGCAGATTTAGGTATTTTAGTTTATTTTTTCTTCCTCTTTGTTTATATCATTTACTCTATGATGTAGAAGTTTAACACTGTAATTAAAATGTATGGAAGGTGAAAACATTCCAGTTAACAATACAATAAATTTTTCCATCATAAAATATTTACAAGTAAAATCAACATATGAAATACAAAATGTATGCTAATGAAAAAAAAAACAGGGCTAATTCTCATGGGATCATATATGTTTGAATTATAAGTAGTTTTTCTTCAAGTACTATTCAAACTTCACTCGGTTATGTACTATAATTGTATATTACTAGTCAGATCCTTAATACATATTACCCATAATGCAGATTTAGGTATTTTAGTTTATTTTTCCTTCCTCTTTGTTTATATCATTTACTCTATGATGTAGAAGTTTAACACTGTAATTAAAATGTATGGAAGGTGAAAACATTCCAGTTAACAATACAATAAATTTTTCCATCATAAAATATTTACAAGTAAAATCAACATATGAAATACAAAATGTATGCTAATGAAAAAAAAAACAGGGCTAATTCTCATGGGATCATATATGTTTGAATTATAAGTAGTTTTTCTTCAAGTACTATTCAAACTTCACTCGGTTATGTACTATAATTGTATATTACTAGTCAGATCCTTAATACATATTACCCATAATGCAGATTTAGGTATTTTAGTTTATTTTTCCTTCCTCTTTGTTTATATCATTTACTCTATGATGTAGAAGTTTAACACTGTAATTAAAATGTATGGAAGGTAAAAACATTCCAGTTAACAATACAGTAAATTTTTCCATCATAAAATATTTACAAGTAAAATCAACATATGAAATACAAAATGTATGCTAATGACCAGGTATACATATCTGGAACCAACCGCCTAGAAACAAATGGAACAACCACGTTCCACCCAACTGTAGATGCAGAACAACGAAGTTACTTCTCATGATCACCCCCAAGCCTCACTATGACTCCATAAGGGCGAACCGAGCTCCACTCCATACCCAATGTACCTATGTACAATCCATAAACTATTTTCCTAACACATGTGTGCTCACACAACAAATAATCATTTTTCCTCAACATACTCGACAATGTCCTTCCTCCCACATATGTTGTATATATCCTTCTTTATTCCTAGGACTTTTTCATTGAATTCATGTCTCTCCTTGGAAATTCGCAGCTTTAGAAATTCCTGATTTTTAGGGCCTGCCAGTGACATAAATCCACTTCTGACACTTGTCTAATAAGTCTTTGAGTTAGCTCCATCATGTTCTCCACTCATGGAGTCATAGTCATCTCTTTCTAACCTGGTTGTTCCATTTGTTTCCTGCATTTATTATTTTAAAAAGTTTGTCTCTTACATTTGTCCATCAAAAGAGGACAATTGGAAAATCAAAATCTTGCACAATAATTAAAAAAATAACATTCAAATGTCTTGATATAGTCAAATACAAATTTCCTTAATGGAAATTATTAAATAGCATGCTTAATATTTGGGGATATCAAATCCTCTCCCCCTTAAAGATAACACCGCCCTTGGTGTTAGTACTTTCTTCTAGTCACCTCTTGGAACAGAGATGAATACATTTTCCTCATGTCGTCCTCCAACTCACAAGTAGCCTCCTCAGAACTAAAGTGATTACATTCTACTTTTACCTAGGCGATGACTCTATTACGAGGTATTGTTTCTTTCCTGTCTAGAATGCATAGGGGTTCCGCTTGGAACTCATCTTTTGGTTCCACCTACACCATGTTCCAATCAATAATGTGAGTAGGATCATGGATATACCTTTTTAACAAAGAAACATGAAAAACATTATGAATTTTCAAATCAACAGGGAGTGTTAGTTGATATGCCACTGGTCCAATTCGAGCTTGTGCTTCGAATGCTCCACAAAACCTTGGTGCCAACTTGGAACAACTTTCTAATTTTAACGAGCTCTTTTTTTCTTTAACTTTAAGGTATACATGTTCTCCAACATTAAATTCTTTATGTCATCTTTTTTGATCTGCATAACCTTTTATGTCGATCTTGCGTAACTTTTAAATTTTGTTGTACCCTCTTGACTATCTATTCCATTTCTTGGAGCATTTATGGTCGAATCATTATTCGATCAACCGGATTATCCCAACTGACAAGAGTCATACATTTTTTGCCATATAAAACTTCGAACGGGCTCATTTTTGTTGAGGCTTGATAATCATTATTGTATGCGAATTCGACTAAGTGTAGGTACTCCTCCCACTTAGTTGGTTTCACTCTTACGTACATGTGTAACATATCTTCAATAATTTGGTTTGTGTGTTTTGTCTGTCCATATGTTTGTGGATAATAACTTGTACTGAAATTCAAATTAGTTTCCAGACCTGTAAACAATGTCTTCAAGAAATTTGATGTAAACTTGACATCTTTGTTTGAAATTACCATTTTAAAAATTCCATGCAATCTAAATATCTCTTTCATAAAAAATTCTACGATATTAATAGATTTATAAGTAAATTTCACAGGTATGACATGAGTAAACTTACTCAATTTATCAACTACTACCATAATATAATCATGTTGTCTCCGAGTTTTAGGCAAAAATGTAATGAAATCCATAGAAATAATTTTCCATTTCCATTCAGGAATAGGTAAAGGTTGTAATAAATTTTTTGGATGTTGATGTTCAACCTTCACCTGTTGACAATCTAAACATTTAGATAAATAATCAGTTGTTTCAGACTTCATATTAGGTCAATAAAACTATTTCCTCAAGGTTGTTATCATTTTTTGATATCTTGAATGACCAGAATAGGGTTTTTTATGCAACTCATTTAAAATTACCAACTTTAAAATAGAATAATTAGGCACATATATTTTGTTTTGAACCTTAATATTCCATTTTTGTCGACGTTGTAATCTGTCCCATTCGAAACTCCTTCATTTTTCAGCAATGTTTCTACTGTTTTGACATATTCCACATCATTTGTGCTCGCATATTTAATTATGTCCTCAAGATGACTTTTTGTTTTACTGATGATAATTTTGTATATTGCATTAGTTCTTCGACTAAGTGCATCTGCTACTTTATTTTCCTTCCCTTTTATATGTCAAACTTCAAAATCAAATTCACTTAAAAAAGCTAACCATCTTGCTTGTCCTGCATTGAGGTATAGTTGATTAAACATATGTTTCACACCAGTGTTATATTTTAATAATAAGAATTGCCTTCCCATTAAGTAGTGTCGCCACATTTTTATTGCATGAGTACGTAATTTCTTTCATGTTCCTTCAATTTTTGAGACTCGTAAAAATCATGTGTCCATATTGTGATAATACACCTCCTAAACCTTCTTTACTAACATCTACACAAACCGTAAAATCTTTATAAGGATAAGCCACTTTGAGAATTGGTGTTGTAGTTAGTAAACCCTTTAATTTGTCGAAACTTTCTTGACATTTTCGAGACCAAATAAACTTCACTCCCTTTTTTCTGCAATGATGTAATGGAATAAAAAAATTGGGAAACTTCTTCGATAAACCGTCAGTAATAACCTGTAATTCCCATGAATGATCGTATATCTACTACGTTCTTGGGTATAGTCCATTCCATAATTGTGTTAATCTTTTCAGGGTCTATTGCAATTCCATCTTCTGATATTACATGTCCCAAATAATGTATTTTCCTTTGATAAAAGTCGCATTTGTCGAACTTAGCATAGAATTTATGTCCCCTTAGAGTTTGTAATACTGTTTTCAAATGTTGTTCATGTTCTTCTTCAGTTTTTGAATAGATTAGTATATCATCAATAAATATAAAAACAAATTTCTCTAAGTATTGGTTGAATATATTATTCATTAAGCACATAAAATTCGTCGGTGCATTAGTAAGTCCAAAGGGGATTACTACAAACTCGTAATGTCCATAACGTGTTATGAAAGTTGTTTTATTGATATATTTGTCCTTTATTCTTAATTGGTGATAACCAGATCTTAAATCCAATTTAGAAAATATGGTTGCTCCTCCAACCTGGTCAAATAGATCATTAATCCTGGGTAAGGGATATTTATTTTTAATCGACATTTTATTCAATTGACGATAGTCGATACACAATCAGAGAGTTTCATCTTTCTTTTTGAAAAATAATGTTGGTGCTCCCCATGGCAAAACACTTGGTCTAATGTATCCTTTATCCAATAATTTGTGTAGTTGGATCCTTAACTCAGTCAATTCATGAATACTCATTGTGTATGGTTCCTTTGATACCAGTGCAAATCCAGGGAATAAATCAATAGAAAATTCTATCTCCCTTTTTGGAGGTAATTCGGGTATTTCTTCTGCAAATATATCTTGAAATTCTTGCAGGACAACAAAATATTCTAATTTTGGTTTATTTTCTTCATTTAGCAAATTTTTCACTTGAATAGCATATATCCTACATCCTTTACTAATGCATTTCTTATATTGTAATGTTGATATTTTTCTAATAGAGACAGGTTTACTAATTCCTTGCATTGTTCTTGTCACTCCACTTTCATCTTTGTAAGTAAACGTTTTTTCATCACAGTTTAGTACAACTTTATGCTTCTCTAACTAGTCCATACTTATAAGTATGTTGTATGATCCTAAAGGTAATACATTTAAATTTACCTTTGTATCATGACCATTTATTTCCAGCTTACAGTCAAAGATAAACTCAATTACTTTTCTTTTTGTACCTGTTGCTAATTGTACCATCCAAGGTTTAGAATGTTTTACATTTTTCAGTTTGCAAGATTCTACCAATGATGGAGTAATATAACTCAAACTTGCTCCTAGGTCTATTAAAATGGAAATTTTTATGTCACGAATCTTACCTTCAATTTCCACAATGGTAGATTGATGATCTGTTTGTCTCCATCTAAAGCAGCATTGATTCTATGAATACTTTTTCCAATGTCTCCAACTATTGAAGCTTCTTGTATATTCATAATTGTTCTGTTTGTATAATTTTTGTGTGGACAGTTTCTTAACAAGTGTGGTTCATCACACCCCCAACATTTTAAGGGTTCTCTAGGATTATCAACTGCCTTCTTGAATCCCAAATTAACTGATTGTTTCCTCCTGGCAAATGTGGTGAATTCTTGGAAAAGTTGTTTTCTTGATATCCTTTGGACATATTACGAAATGGTGATGGCTTGAAACTGTTATTTCTCTGTTTGAGTTTCTCATGTTTCTTTTCTCTCCATGCTTTTGGATTTTCAGACCGTTTCTTGTACTGTTCATAGTATATTCTAGCCTTTTGTAGTACTTCATTCAAGGTTTTTGGATTATCAAACTCTATTCTATCTTTATATGAATGAGGTAAGCAACTTAGAAATCTATGAACTTTCACATTTTCATCTTTTATATAAAGAACGAACCACAACAACTCTAGAAATTTGGTAATCAGATCTTCCATAGACATATGTCCTAACTTTAAATCATAAAATTCTTTGATTTTTCTTTCATAATAACATTCAGATATATATTGTTTCTTAAAATATTTATTAAAGTTTGTCCATTCCATTTTCTTTTCTTTTAAACCCTTGGCTAACTTTAAATCCTACCACCATATACTAGCTTTACCCTTTAGGTTATAGATGGACATCTTCACTTTCATATTACTAGAGTAATTGTAAATCTGAAAATAATTCTTTATGTCAAGTAACCAAGATTCTGCCTCTTCGCTAGTCCTGGATTGTCCATAAAAAATTGAAGCTTTAATTTTCTTAAACTCTCCATCTAAGTAATCCATTTGTTTTATTTTCTTCATTATAGATACACTATTTTCAGTCATATGTGTGTCATTAGAAGAACTATTTTCTTTCTTAGTTCCTCTGCTTGAATCTTGTGAAGATGTTTTACTAACTTCCTCATCCATATCATTATTCTTTGGGATTTTTTTCGTTGTTATGTTTTGTAACATGTCATTTATTTCTTACCAATCTTCTTGTACTTTCTTCAGTTTCTCATTATCAACCTTGAATGTTTGTAACTCTACTATTATATTTCTCGTTGTTTCCAACACTTGTGTTGTTGAGCTACTTTCACTGGGGTGTTCTAGATTTCTATGATATTGTTGATTATTATTTCCTTCGGGTCTGTCTTCTTTGTCATTATGTGCGGATGTGGTTACAAATTTTTGAAACAGTCTGTTTGTAACAATGAACAATTTGTTTTTTAGTTTTTCATCTAACTCTTTATATCTTTATGGTGATGCCCATTAGGCTAAGTGTTGTAACCTACAACTCTGATACCATATGTAACATACCTAATTTTCCACCATAAAAATAAATAAATAAATGAATTCCAAAGTATACAAGTAGACTCTATTATACTAATTTACAATATTTACCGATAGGTTTACCTCATCATCTTTAACTATATAGTTCAATAGGAAAATTCCTAGCTAAATCATTTATTATTCAAATTCAATGCACTAAGCTGGATTTTCCTTCTAATCTTAATACTTTGGTTATTCAAGTAACTCAAATGCCTAAAGACTTCATATGAATTTGGTATTTTCACCTTGGAATTCTAGTTCCAAAGATTACCTTAACCCTAGTCATTTTACTAAATAGTAATTAACTATAAGTCTAGTGCTAATTTGATTTTTAGTACCAATCCTACTTACCAAAGGTTTACACAAGCTATAACTAAGTTGACAAAATGCTAACTATCACCCTTAGCACTAAAATGTTTGCATTGTTTAATCCACGCACAGAAAAGTAGGTATTATACTTGTATCAAGGTCTTGATGCCTATTATTATAAAGGAATTTCTTTATTATCATGCCTTGGGTCGTATGATTAATGGTGTAGCCTCCAAGACTACCTTCAATGCGTTGAGGTGACAAGAATTACTATTTACCTACTTCATTGTATGCATGGCTTGTCGTTGCAGGGTTTAAACCAACCCAACAAGTCCACGTTCAGGATTTCAGATGGCCCTATTGTTCATGAGTGAGACATTACTTAGTGCTTAGTACAACGATGGGCTCGAGGTGCTAAGAACTCTTCGACAGAGATGACTCTTCATTTTTACCCACTTTCATTGTAGTTCCGGAGTTTTCTTTGAAGACTGTGAATAAGGAAGGCTTTTTCCCTTACCATAAACTATTTCTTATAGTTTTTCTTCCATTGGTAACGTAGAGAACTCATCATAGGATTTACATGATGTTTCCTACCACCTCGTCGAGTTTAGAAATATCAGTAAGTTGGTTCCATTTAATTTTTTAAAAGGGAAAAATGCTTTCTCTTTGTTGTGCAATGTATAGATAGGAATCGAATAGTACCCGGCCAATGTTTCTTTGTTTGATTAAATCTGTTGGCTCTCTTTTGTAAAAGATCCGTATGCATACATTTTTATTATGTAGAAGTCATTTCTATATAGGAACAATATCTCTGTGATGGACAATTACCAAGGAAAATTTTCTACAGACACCATAGTTGATTTCAACGAATTTCACCACCCTGTATGTCTCTGGTAAGATGGTTCTCTGATATAGTTATATGTTTATTTGTTTTGATTACAATGTCTATTCTTCCTAGTTTTCTTCTACATGGGATTAGTATCCCTTTGTAAGTCTTTAACAACTCTCAAACTGAGTTTTACATAGTCAAATTTTTCCTTAGTTGTCTGTAACATATTACTTAAGTTTTCTAATAGTCTTCTTTCACTGTAGAAAATATACCTTGTAGTTTTTTAATTTGTATTTGTTCTAGGGTCAAGCGACAGAGTATTATTGATAGCTTATGTTGTCTGCGTATTATGTTGAGTTTGTAGCTTTGTTAACACGTTATTACGTTGTTAAATCCATGAATTCTTCCATATACTTTTCATCAAAATACTCATGTAATGTAATATTGGGTTTTTATTTCATTTTAAATGTTTGAACTTCAAATCAAGATATTTTTCGTTTCCCTCAATAATTTCGTCTTTAATTTAACAATTATGAATGTGCCCAGCCAAAATAAACTCGTTTATCAAGGGAATATTTTCGAAATGTATTACATAATTTATGGCTCTTGTATAGTCGGCTTTGTGTAATCGATATTCACGCAAAGGGTCTTCCAATTTATAGTGTGTCCATTCTTTGCATGTTGTTATTGCTATATTTTGTTTTTTAGAAGCTCTGGATATGATTTTAAGGATGGGTCCTTCTGTTGCGAGGAAACCCATCAGATAATGGGGGAAATCCGTTGTCCAAGTATATGTCAACCTCTTCCAAATTTGATCCCAGCTTCTGACTCATCATAGGTAAAAATGAGTTTTCTCTTTCTTTCATTACTATTGCAATTTATTCGATGCGATCACAATAGTGAATCTGGTTATGTTTGTTATAGGTACAGAAAAGAAAATGGAAGTTCTCACTCTTCCTATTCCCCAACAACTTGATCCTTGAATGAGAATGGTAAATTCCAAAACCTATTAAAATGTGTGTATAAAAAGTCTTAATTCTTACCTTTCAATAATGTTGTACGGATTGCTTGTTTTTTTTTTGTCTACCGGTTAATGAATCCAAAATAATACATTTACGTCAACAAAGGTATTCGAGTTCCAACCTGGAGACCTACATGCATAGTTCTTTCATCAAGTCTGTAATTATTTTATTATTTTGTTAATATATATATATATATATATATATATATATATATGTAAGCAGATTGTGCTATTGTTATCCAAACTTTGGATTTTTTTTTATCAAAATGAAAAAAAAAAACAGGGTTATTATGAGTAGTTTTTCTTCAAGTCCTATTCAAACTTCAGTCGGTTATGTACTATAAATGTATATTACTAGCCAAATCCTTAATACATATTACCCATAATGTGGATTTAGGTATTTTAGTTTAATTGTCTTTCCTCTTTGTTTCTATTCTTTACTCTATGATGTTATGATGTAGAAGTTTAACACTGTAATTAAAATGTATGCAAGGTACAAACATTCCAATTAACCATACAACAAATTTTTCCATCATATAATATTTGCAAGTGAAATCAACATATGAAATATGTTGAAATAATGTAACTGCGAAGAGCATTCTTATTATTTTGTTATTGGATTAAATCCCCATTGTGGATTAATCATGTCATTATTATTATTTTTATTATTAGATTAAT
>JZKD02S1232581.1:0-12377 GCA_000966675.3 Picea glauca
TGTGCTATGGGTCTTTCTTCAAGGGTTGACATCAATGACAACCAACCTTAATCAATAGAAGGTGTGAATAAATGAGTTGAATTCAAACACTCGTATATTCATTCAACATGAGCCAATGATGTAAACCCACTGCTGAAATGCAAGGGAATATTCCACTGATGTCTACAAATCCCAAGGTACTAACTAGTTTCTAGATTTCAATAATGGATAATGATATGGAGTCAACATGATGAAATCCATAGAAGGAGCTCCTTGATGTATCCCCCATCAATCGAAATGAAGCATATAAAGGTATATGGTGTGAAGAGTGTAATGGTAGAGAAAACCTAACATAGGGATGGCCAAGATGAATAGGATAAAGGAATGAAATTGGCTGACAAAGATTAACTTCCCTTGAACAAAACAACATGCCAAATAACTTGACTTGGAAACATTGATTTGTTAATGACCAAAAAAATTACCATGGAGGACTAGAAGAGTAACTATTATGCAGAGTTCTAGAACTCATGGAGATGGTAATGACTCAGAGACAATGGATGAACCAACTGTTGGACATGGATGCAAAATAGGTGCATTTTTCAAGGGAGACTCAATGGATAGTTTCCATTTCTAAATATGACTAGATAGAAACCCCCCAATATTTTCCTTTATTTCATGTTTTAAATGAGCACGAAGAAAATAAAAGTGTGCTCGATATTCTCACCTATGGATTTATTCTCAATCCTAGGGTGGAGACTAGTGCTCGTCGGTCTTTTCGATACTTAAGGAGTCTACAAAGATCCGAAACAAAAACTCCATATACAATATCATGGATTTAACGAGCCCAAGAAAGTAAATGCTCATTTTTCATTTCATGTTTAGAGATTATGAAAAGATGAAGAAGACTCCAAGGGTATTATTTTTCGTAATTTTAGTCCCCCGAGTCTGAAAAAGTGTAAAACAGTACAAGGGAGAATGCTTGTAGTCGAGGTTGACCAGAGTATTTCTTTTACGTAATTATTTCATCCGGTGCAAAAAAGGGTTAAAATTACACCAAATAAATTCCTTTTCAAGTCCTTTTAACGAGTGCGAAAGGAAACAAGCTCACTTGACAATATTTTCATGTTTAGGGAGTTTGAAAAAAGCTTAAAGGAGACTCCAGGGCGTACCTTTGTCATGGTTGGTTACTAAGCACAACAAAGGGGTGATAGTAAGCTCAGTTGGAGAGAATTATTGGTTTGGAACGAATTTACAAGCACATGGAACATGACTTAAGAAATAGACTGCAAAAAGAAACATGAAAAATGATGACCACTCGTAACAATTGTTCTAGTCCAGGGGTGTTGTAAAATGGGAGAAAATAGATGGCCATCGGTCAAGCATGATTGCGGTGTGATAAGAAATGGAATGAAATGGTGATGTAGCATCAAGAAGTAGTGAGACAAAAAGACTAATAAAGTGTGACCATTTAAACAATAGAAATGGTGGGAACCCCCTCCAAGAAGGATTGAACTGAAGGTATAGTGTTGGTAGTATGGACTATTAATAATGAAAATAGGTAAATGCACCTATCCCTATATTCCAGGTTAGAGATATGTACCTCAATTTCAAAATATTTCCCCATCCAAAAAAATGTCACTAGAATCCTATCAACACATGAAAACTAGATTCCAGGGTCAAAACGCATAGTGAAGTTCTAAAAACAAAATATTTTTGGATTTTTTGGATATGATGTAAAAAAAACAAAAGGAGCTCATACCACACAGTTTAGTACAATGCACTACACATTTTGGGGTTTTAGACAAAGGAGATCCCATTCCAGGGCTCCATAATCAATGAATTCATGAGCCAATGTTGGCATCATATGACTCACCATGTCGGGGCCATGCCACATAGGAATGAATTTATGTGTATGAATATACTCATCATGATTGATTTTTTGATCTATGTAATCTCCTTTATGGGATCCATCAAGACATGAGACAAGTACAAGACACAAATATTCAATGGAAGGGATAGGATAGAACTTAGTAGCAAGTTCTGAAGATGAAATCCAAGGAGGAAAAGGGTTAAGACTAGGGGTTTCAATGGATGCTCCAACAAATTCCCCCAGTCCTGGGTTGAAGCTCATCATGATGACTCCGGTCGATTCCAAATTAGGGAGGATGGATTCTTGATGATTCTCATCCTCATTGGGATTATCAATGGAAGCCATGACTTCTAGGATGGCATCTTCTAAAGGAAACTTAGTATCTAGGAAATCATCTAAACTGAGAGAGTCAACAACCCATATGAGAAGCGTAGGTTAATCACACTCCATATGAGGATGGAATTGTTGACCAATATCAATGGATGTTGATGGAATTTTCAGAACGACAATCTCGATTGTGCTGAGAGGGATAGATGCTCCATGTGATTCAACATCCTCGGGATGAGGTGCCATTCAAGGATCAAATGAACCTTGTGATTCACTTGTAGATGGGAAAATCATGTTTATAGGAGATATATGGGTAGTGTCGAGTGTAGGAAATGGGAATATACCTATAATATATGGATCTTTAAACATATGTATTCTTACACTTTCGTACCCCCTGAAAGAATTACCTACAAAAGGAACGTTGGTGCTAGGCTTAGCTCGTAAGTTGGGCATGAAATAATCGAGTTGATTGATGGTAACTATGTTTCATTGATGGGGAAAATGTATGACATGAAAGAATGTGGATGCAACAAACTTCATTTCCTAGAACAAAGTGCAACCCAAGAGAAGATTATAGTAAAGTGTGGCTTCTACCACTTCGAATTCTACAGAGATAGTCTTGCCCCCAATCTTAATGGATAACGAGGTGAGAATTCCATGAGATTTGAAATAATTTCCATCAAAATATCTTAGTATGGTTGAATATGTGGTGAGTTGTGGAGAACCAAGGGATTTCCAACATGACAAATACATAATGGAAGTGGCCACTCCTTCGTCAATCATTGTACGGAATATATTCTTGTTCAGAAAACCAACTGTGATTTTCAATGCTAGTTAGTGTGAGAGACATGGCTCACTCTATTCTGTGTCAAAGAAAATAATGTTGTACTTTTAAGGTTCAAGTCCCCCTATGGTTGATAGCAAGGCTTTATGTTGTGAAGGATAGCTCTGTAATAATTCAAATTCAAACATGGCACATGGTTCTTGGGAGATATATTTCACTGCTATAGTGTTGAGCTTCTCAAGCATTCAGATTATGGGTAGTCTGTCGAAGTACCTCTTTGGGAGGGTGGATTGCATTTTCAAAAGCTAGTTTTTCTAAGGTGAGAGGGCCATTGGGTGGTTTAGTTGATGGAGGATCCTTAGATGAAGGTTCCCATTCTTGGGAGTCATAGTTTTTTTGTCTAGTGGATAGTGCCACCATTGATTTAACCTTCATAATATTTGCAGTTGATGACTTTGCATTCTCCCTAAGTGGAGGTGAAGAAACCTATCAAACCATTTGTTGTTGTTGAGGGAAAGGATTAGTTAATATCGTTGGTTGGGAAGGAGGCCCACTTCAATCGAGGTATTGATGAACCTTTGCAAGGCGAGGGCAGTCTTTGGTGAAGTGGTAGTCTGTACATACTATGCAAGGACATTTTTCCTTTCTTTTGTTTTATCCCCCAACATTGAGCTCTTGGGTATTTGTACTCTCCTGTTGGTTAGAAGATTTTTTGGATTTACCCTTGTTTTCCTTCTTTCCTCCGGATTTTTGCGATGAAGTGGATTGAACTACATTCACACATGGAAATGACCTATAAGTGAATGGAATAAAATGGCTTACTCGATCATTTGATGATTTTCATTGCACACTCCTTTGTTGTTTTCTTTCTCAAACATGTCCTTCGCTCTTGTCAACATGGATATTCATACATGAAGAAAAAACAAACTCCTTTCACAAGATCAAATGATATAATATAGATCTAATGATATAATATGGAAATCCTAATTATCTTCAAAGATCATGATAATCATACATAATCAAATAGGGGGGGAAGTCATGTGCATATTCTATTGATTAAATGAAATTGTTTACAACTTACAATCCGATAGCCTGATGAATCTCTATCCAAACTCTTTGATTAATCTGACAGTATAAACTTACTTTCTCTTTTCCTCCCCCCATTTCCCATGAGAGACCCTCAATATATAGGATAATGGAGATAAGATGAAGGATAACTTTTAGGAACTCAATATAGAAGGCTTATCGAGGTTAGATTATGAAAAATCTGAGATTTCATCTCATATCTTGGTAACTAATGTTAATTGAGGAGTAGCATACCTGATCATGCCCTTCATTCTTGTCGAATGTGATTGGTCGCGCTTTGTAAGAGTACAAGGAGTGGCCATCAAATTTGGTCATGGGTTGTAAAGGGGAAACATGCAACCGATAAAAATGGTGGTGTATACTCAAGGAAAAATGGCATGATTTAGTGTCTCAGACTTCCAACCTCGAGATGATTCCCATCAGGTGATCAGTGGAAAATAACTATATAACACATAGAGAAAATATGTCATTTCAAGAAGTTTTTCTTCCTGAACCCATAAGCCCTTATTGGATAAGGCACTTGTCTTCTCCCACCAACCTCCAAAATTATAAAAACCCAAAAGTCCTTTTTCTATTTTTGTTTATAAATAAATTTAAAGGAAAAGTATTGGGAAAACTCTAGTTCATATTTTGTTTTTAGTCTAGTGTTTAATTGTTTTGCATAATTTCATGTGTAGACTAGCATATATTAGGGTTTGATCTTAAATTTGTCATCTTAAAACCTCAATTTCCAAAAAAGGCCCTAGAATTTCTCTTTTAAAGTGGATCTTTGTTTATTTGGGTTATTCTAATTGCTTGTTTAAATCTATAAATTGCATAAAAAGGATAAAAATAATATTTACGTATCATCAAGTCTATATTTATTGCATGCATAAAATGTCTAGAATAGACTTGGCGTTGTGATAAATCTCACCCCGCAGACAGGTTGAGCTCCCCTTAGTTGGATTTTCTTCAACTAAGAAAACTAAAACAAGTGGACTCTAACATTCCAGATTTTCCATCTATTTACGCATGAAATAAGAAAGGAAGAGGAATAGAAAGAGGCACCTTTTTATGTTGATTGTCCTCGCTGCTCTTTATCATTCCAGTGTTGGATCTAGTCCATCTTCAAATATAGTCTACCTGAAAAGAAATAGAACTATCCTCTTCTTCTACTACTTGTAACAAGTTAGATAGAAACTATCGTAACCATGCCACAATCATTCATACATAAACTTGAAAAGAAACAAAAATAGGGAAATAGGAAAAGTTTATTAATATGAGAAACAATGGAACTTACAGTCATGATTTGTTGAAAGCCTCCTTCAATTCTCCTCCTAACCATACCCTTATTGTATGCTGACAAATGAGACAAAAGTTTGGTATACTTCAGACCCTAATTGTTTCTAATCCATTTCACCCTTGAAAGGCCTTGTTTATATAGAGGCTTTTGGAGGTTCAACCAATTTAGAATTTCAAGGGAAGGTAGATATATTTCCTCCATAAGTTAATATTGATTACCCAAAAAGGAGAGACTCAAGCCTATGAATCATCCCTCGATCAGAACCACCAGAAGAATCTCAAAGTCAAACCACAGAATAAGGTTGGATTGGTTAAAACCACCCTAACAGGGATAACGCTCCCAGTGACATTGGCAAGAGGTGTCAGGGACGCTCCCTATTGGTCTAGCAAGGGGAGTCACCTTGAGAGTGACACTCTCTGAGCCATAGTAGGGGGGTGTCATTGCTCCAACTCAACCAAAAAACAAGGGGAAAGATATGTGTTCGACCTTCAGAAAGTGTATTTTATTCTCTTTGATGACTAGGAAACATGACAAAATGTTTTTCAAAGTGTCGGGGATGTAGAATCAAGGTGAGACACTAAGATGTGACAATTTTGTGTGTAACACTTGGTACTAACTTCATAAACTAGAAAGGTTATCACAATTTTTATTTCCATTTTATGGTTGTGAATCATCCTTAATTTGGCTTTACTTGCATATCTTTCACCTAAGGACATTCTTGGTAAATTCAAAGCAAACTTTTGCAAAACCCTAAAGTGAATTTACCTTTATTATTCTAGTTCTTCTTATTTCACTTTAAATGACTTATTGTGGACTTGTTTCAAGCAATATTGGGTTGCTATCATATTGAATATCATAAAAACCTAGCTTGTAACCTAATACATGTTTCTTTCAAGTGTTTATCGACATCTCTTTTGTTATTATCTCTCTAATCTCAAATATGGAATTTGTATAAGTTCACACATAAAATGGATTTGATGATCTAAGACTAGCCAAGTTATTTGTATAAATTCACAAATAAAATATACTTTTCCTCCATATAAAAGATATTGATTTGTTATTAATGTCACATGATCTAAGTCAATTTGTGTTGTAAGATTACATATCTTGTGGTTTCATTCAACTTGAATTTGTTTCTATTGCAAGTTACATTTACTAAGTTATTAACAATTTACTTCTTCAAAGTTATCATTAGCTTGAGATGATAATGAACATATTGCAAAGCATACATAATAAATCAAATTTGAAGATTGATCCACTTGTTTCTAAGTCATACAAGCATCTAAGTGGATTATAGTGGTTTATGTTTTTTCTCTTGAATACTCATCTTAAGGCATTAAGTCACTAAGCAATTGGAATCCTTTACTTTATATGTTATATATTTGTAGATCCAATTGTATTATTGAAGTAATTATTTTGTTTTGTTTATTAAATCATAATTAATATTTACTTGGGCTCTCTCAACAGTAATTGCATATCAAAGGGATTCCCCCCTTGGCCTCTTGAGAGTTGGCCAAAAGTGAAGGGGAAGTTGTGTTGAGGTGACAATGACACAAATCCCATACGTTACCCCGAGTTGGTATCTATGGATTGGAGTTTTCCAATTAAATACTAATTTAGAGGGTAATAGGCTAGATCATTTAGGTAAATTCAAAAGTTGCACCAACACGAACATATAGCTTATACTTTCCATGAACAAAAAAAATCAATGTTAGAAAAATCAAAATTGATATAGTTATGAAAAAATCAGTAAATAAAAGTTATATATTCAGAAAGGATATTCAATTTATAACATTTTTCCTTCTTACCCAAAACTAAGATTCATTGTGTAGACTTCTCAAAATATTCGTGCAAGTCAAGGTATGCCAATTTTTCATATTTCTATTGCATCTAATGTGTCAAAAGAGACCATGATTAGCTTGCACTCACCCTTTAATAGATTTAGAATTAAAATGGATTATGTCAGTAATACTATTATGGAAGTTAATACTCTTACACAACATAAATATATGGTATACTTAAATGGTTACAAAATAGTTAAATAGAACATGGAACAAATCTATATATTTGGAATAAATCAACCCTAAGTCTGTAATACAATTTTCGAAATATGCTTTTTTATTCTCTACTAATAAAGTCTCATGGCATAGACTTCATCTATTATTTGAGTATGGTAATGGGAATTTACTCATCCAGTTGTGTGTGCACTTCATGAATGGAGGTTCCTACAATCAAGGCCAATTTTCATTTTAGGTTTCATGTCTTGGCTTGAGCATGGTAATGGGAATTTACTCATCAATTTGTGGGTGTGCACTTCTCAATTTTCATTTTAGGTTTCATGTCTTGGCTTGAGCATGGTAATGGGAATTTAATCATCAGTTTGTGCGTGTGCACTTCATGAATGGAGGTTTTTACAATCAAGGTCAATTTTCTCATCCATTTGTGTGTGCACTTCATGAATGGAGGTTCCTACAATCAAGGTCAATTTTCATTTTAGGTTTCATGTCTTGGCTTGAGCATGGTAATGAGAATTTACTCATCAATTTGTGGGTGTGCACTTCATGAATGAAGGTTTTTATAATCAAGGTCAATTTTCGTTTTAGGCTTCATGTCTTGCCTTTGGCTTTGTATGTCTAGAAACATTTAGTTCAATAGTAATTACAAAAACAATGAACTTGAAAACATAGTTTAACATAAAATATGTAGTTTGAAGAAATTATAAATGGCATTGGTTTTCTTCTGAATGAATTTACTAGAACATCCTTTGTGAAACTTGTTTTGAACTATTTTTTCTCACCCTCTTGTACCATTCAAAAGTATGAAATTTAAGGAGTATTTTTAGTCGACGATATGCAATTTAGGGAGTACTCTTAATTAGAGAAAATGTTGCAAGTGGATCATGAAGCATTGAAAGAGATGGATAATATATCTAATAAAGGAAATACTTAAATCTAAGTAGAGGGAATAACCTTTGAACCAGATATAAGCAATCTAGAAGCACTAAAAAACTAAATACAAGAAGGTACAAGAACATCTCATAATTTTGAACTTACTCTTTTGTTAAATGTTATTATAATAAGGCATCATATTTGAACAAGAGGTGGATAACTCTAGTGTGACTATTCTCATCTTTGTGGCTATTTGATACCATCATAACAATTTATGGATAAGTATTTCTCGGTATCAAAATGCAAGGAGCATGTTGTAAATTCAATTCAAAAGTATGCAGTTTGAGCAGCTTGATAAGAGAGAACTTGGTATATTCATTTTTAGTGCAATAAGAATAAGGGTTGTATTTATCTCTCTAATTATATGCCAAATGAAATTATTTAACATCGTATTAAATTTATGTAATTTGTTGCATCTTCTAACATAGTTTACTGACTCGTGTTTGTATCATGAAGCAAAGTAAAGTTCAGATATTGTTCAAAGTTGGAAAAGACATAATTCAGTGACTCGTCTTTGCATCATGAAGCAAAGTAAAATTTTGATATTGTTCAAAGTTGAAAAGACATGGTACATGTTACTTACCTCAATATATCAATATATTGTTGCCATGGAAACATATGTTTTGAAAAGATCAAGTTTCTTCATCTAGCAAGTACATCCATTTATAGGTTACATGTACCTTTAACATATGAATTGTCTATGCAAGTTTTATATTAAACTTTAAGGTTGTGAGAAATGTACTATAAGTTAATTATTGTTTTGTAAGAGGTGTCAAATTCATTATTTTCTAAAATCATAGTTGTGAAGTGGCTATAAATGGATTCTTGATTGACAAAATGCGTGAATTAAACATTAATGAGAGATATATTAATGTTAAATTCCCACATAGCATTAATCCACTTTACAACTTCTAGCATTGAAATTCTTCCTAATATTTTCCATGCTCAAGATGAAACTTAAGTCATGAACAATACATAAGTCACCTTGTCTTCCCAATGTTCTTCAATGTTTAAGTTGAAACTTAGGAAATCATGAACAATAAACAACCCATTTAGATATAAAGTCAAATAACAAAGTATTTGATTGGCCTATATAAATCATTAACAAGAGATTAGACATCCCAAGGCACACTTGTATGAACCTCTATCCAAGGAGTCATCTACATTTATAGCTTTATCATAATGGGTCAAGAGAGTGTAACACTTACATCCTCGTCATTTAAAATTGTAATCCCATCAACTAAATTCATTGTATGGTCACCACCACCATCACCAAAGGAATGTACACAAAATGAGATAGATTGTGTTTAATTTTTTGAATTGAATTAGGTATTAGTTTTGAATAGACATTTTAGTTACTATTAGAAAAACTAATTAAAATAATGTAAAATAGAAAAAATAAGTTTTAAAATAGAAATAATGTTTTCAGATTTTAGGGAAACATGGTGATTCTATTTTGGACCATCTTCAATGATGAGCATCAATCATTGACAAACGGACATTATTTTAAATTCATGATTCCAAAAGGACGCGGTTCATTGCATGCTGTCCAAAAAGAAAATTGACAGCATAATATTTGATCAAACTTTTATATTAAATTAGTAAATGTTTGCAAAGATACAAAATACTTCCTAACAAAAGTTGATTGGTAAAAACTAACAAATAGAGGTGTAAAATTTGATATTTATTCAATAATCAAAAAGTGATTGCGTAAAAAGTAACAAATTATAAAAAAAATTATTTAATATTGTTTTTATTTTTCATACCTACGCTATCATTGAAATTGTTAAGTACAATGTCTAAGAGATTTTAATGACTAACTAAATTAATGTGATGAGTCTCTATAGCCTTCTGTCTTACATTTCCTCAATCTTGGCACTTATGGGCACTTCCAAGTCCATTGTATAAAAGTGAATTTATTGGTCAAGTGTAATCCAAATATAAGTTGAAATCATGAAATATAAGTGAGAATCATGACTAGGAGCTTTATGAAGGGGTAAAGTTGTTGATAACTAACTTGGATTCATTAGTTTGCATAAAGGGGTAAAGTTGTTGATAACTAATTGGGATTTATTAGTTTGAATTATTATTTTGGATTATTATTTATTATTGGTTAGGTGTAGCCAACATGAAAAGTGAATTTATTTCCTACTCTATTCATTAGGTTGGGTAGGAATTAGAGTAAGAATCATGAGTTTGGATAAGAGTTATAAGTAAGAACTTTGAAATTTTAAGAGATATTAAAAAAAAAATTAATTAAAAAATATTTAGAATTAAAGACTAGACAAAATAAAAATTGAATGATAATGAAGATGGAATTAAAATTGAAATTAGAAAAGTTATTAAAGACAAGTACATTGTAAGATAAATGTGGATATAATTAAGGTGATGATGCTAAGAGAGAACATTTCCAAATACATTTTTTATCTTACATCACTATCTCATGACTAGTTTAGCTAGTGTTATATGGCCTTAGTTGAGGTGAGATGAGAATGATTCAAAGTTGAGGTGAGATGAGAATGATTCAATAATGTTTTTCTTTAAAAATGTGTTTGTGTTAATAATGCATATAATATGTATTACAATGATATTGACTTGCTATCTAATGTTTGAGATATTAACTTACCACTTAATGTTTGAAAAAATCAAAATAATTATTTTTTTATTTTTATTTTTAATGTTACTTTAAATATTATTTTTCAAAGAGAACAATTCATTGTTAAGGAAATTGACCCTTTTGGAAAGAACTCAAAAAAATAATCCCAAATACTTTGGGAAAGGATATTGACTTTCCACCTAATATTTAAGAGAACTCAAAAAATGTTTTGTTTTTTTTTCAAATTTTAATGTCACTTTAAATATTATTTTTCAAAGTTAACAATTCATTGTTAAGAAAATTGACTTGATCCCTTTAGAAAGAATCCAAAAAATAATCCTAGATACTTCTAGAAAGGATATTGAATTACCAACTAATATTTTTCAAAGGATATTGACTTGCCAACAAATGTTGGAGTAAACTTAAACAAATCTGGTTTGATAAAGAATATAAAAAATAATCCAAACTACTTTTAGAAAGCATATTGACTCTCAAACTAATGTTCGAGAGAACCAAAACAAATTCCTTTTCCTAAAATTGATCCCTTTAGAAAGAACCCCAAAAATAATTCTAAATACTTCTAAAAAGGATATTGAATTGCCAACTAATATTTTTCAAAGGATATTGACTTGCCAACTAATGTTGGAGTAAACTTAAACAAATCTGTTTTGATCCCTTTGGAAAGAATATAAAAAATAATCCCAACTACTTTTAGAAAGCATATTGACTCTCAAACTAATGTTCGAGAGAACCAAAACAAATTCCTTTTCCTAAAATTATAATGTTACTTTAAATATTATCTTTATTTTATAAAAATATATTAACCAAATCCATAAACATTAATATTTAATTTAATTTAAAAATTTACCTGTATTCATTTGTATATGTCTTTTTTTAAAGCGTGCATCTTTATGCATTCAAATAGTACAATGGAGAAACATGGAGAAAACGTAATCCATGTGCTTTTTTGGCTTTATGTGCGCATGGGTTTTTGGCTTTATGTGTGCGTGGGTTTGTGACTTTATAAGATAGTGACTTGATATATATATAATTAATTAATTAATTATATAACGATATATAAGATAGTGATTATATATATATATATATATATATATATATATATATAAAATAATAATAATAATTTATATCACTGGTAAAGTTTACGAAGGTATACATACCCTACCTCTTTCTGGATTTGAACCTGTGACCTCTTAAGAGAAAATACATGTTCTAACCATTAAGCCCACTCAGACTGTAGAATTTTATATATATATATATATATATATATATAATTAGATAATGATTTCCTTAATCCAATTTGTTGATGACACCCAAGTGTTTAACATCATCAAACAAGGCTCATGGACTTTTAAGAACATTTTGGTGAAAATTTCCTTTTTAGTTGACCAAGAATCTAATTATCCTACACAACGTGGATTGAATTTCTTAATCTTTCCATGCAACTTTGGTCATTCATAGAAAGTATCTTGGCATTTATTCCATAT
>JZKD02S1232603.1:0-12377 GCA_000966675.3 Picea glauca
AGGCCTACGCTTCCTCTCCCTTCTTTATTTCACCATCTAAAGAGGGTGGGTTGGCCTTCTTGAATTCTTCAAGATTATGAATTTTGGAATGATTTCGCTTCTTTCATTTTCTTCGGGAATAAGAACTAGTTCTGCTACTAGAAGATCCCTCTGAGTCGCTAGTTTCCTTTCCAAAGGAATCGTTCGATGCTTGTCCCTTATCCCTGGGGTTGACCTTTCTCAAGGTGCTCCTCCCAGTGTGACCACTTAAAATAGCACGTTTTCATATCCCAGGTGGGATTCAACTTCTCTTTATCTGTCATTGGTCCACGTGCCTGGTGTCAGGTCCATGCTGTAATTGTCTTTGTATGTCGGATAAGCTTTGCAGCAAGATTGCAATAATCTCCATTTTCTTTTCTTTATCTTTTATCAACCTCTCGTTGTCGACCTTCCATCTCTGTAGTTCGACCATGAGGCTCGTCACAGTCTCAGTTAGATCTGGAGGGGTCTCCACTGCTCTCCTTTCATCATACTCTTCGTCTCTATTGTGGGAGCCATCCCCCACTTCGTGGTGTGTCACCATTCTATGCATCTGCAGTTTCCCACGGTTGATCGTCCGCTTGTGTGCAGAAAACAAAAAAAAAAACACTTGTTGTTAGTCAGCATTGTATTCATTCAAAACCGACGCATAATTCATACTTTTCCAATGCATACACACAATAGGAATTTTCATTCTTAACTTCGAATTTTGATAAAGGGGGTTAAGATAGAGTGTTACTCCTCTTAAGAGTACTTCAAATGGAGTTTCTGCACAACTTTCTCATGATCCCAAGAAGGCCAAGTGTTGTAACCATGCTCTGATACCAATTTGTCACACCCCCGCTACGAAAACCTAGAATTTTTGTCTTTTCTTCAAGGGACAGAATCCCCGAATTTCTATGGGGCCTAGCACAGACCATCCCTTCCCTTATCCTCCTCCATGTGATCGTTGGCTATGACCACAGACCTTACCAAAAAAGGTGCTTCCGGCTTTCAAGATTCGGGGAATTGTGATGCAAGCGTTCCCCCGTTCTCTGTCTTTCAAAGTGCCGAAACCCGAAAGGGTCTAACAGATCCTTAGCTAAACGAAAAGCGACTCAAGGATCCCATGACCTGGTGCTATTCCTCTAAATTCTTTCAGGGTTTCATGATTTGGGGAATCATAATGCAAGCGTTCCTCCTTTCCCTTTCGAATCCCCGAAACTCGAAAGGTTTTCGGAACTCTGACCACTCCTTTGACTTCCACCACACGTATCCTCTTACTGATACTTGGGACCCACCTTTCGACATTTCTCTCTTCGTGATTCTGGGAGTTGTGTTGACCATGCAACTCTACCTCTTGAGTCTCGAAACCCGTTTGGGGACCAACAACTATTAGCCCTCAACTCTATGGGGCCATATGACCCTCCTCCAAGGATTGGGTCCTACGCCTTTCGCTTTTCGGGATTTTGTGATTCGCGAAAATCCACATCAAAGAGTTTCCTTACCTTTCGAAACTCTGATCCCCAAATTCCCGATATGGGAATTTATGTATGAGATCAACGACTGTGAGCCTCCCCTGATCCGACAGTCTAGATCTGATCTTATGAGCACATACTAGGGACTAAACCTCGTGCACGTATACTTGATCCAATGTCTCTCATGCCACTCCACTATGCTCCAGATCCAATGGTTGGCGCGTTTTCACAGTTTCACATTCCTGGGGGTCGAAAGACTCTCCCTCTTATGTTTTGCGGTATACGAAATGCCGAAAAACTTAAACCATGCGCCCCTTACCTCGAGATCAACGGATGTTGATCCATGCCTCCAGATTTGACGGCTCAATAGAGCTCCGACAGATCCTTGGATCTGCGGTCCTGGATCCCATCGCTACTTGCGAAGGCTGAAGGGATCAAGGTGTTAACGCTTGGGCTCCTCGTCTAGGTCCATCGGTCTTCACAAATCTGGGGTATTTCCGAAAGGATTTCGACCGTTCGTCTACCAAACGATGGGGTATTCTCTTTTGATAATTGGGCTCACTATCCTTTCTGAGCTTGATTCACAAGATTCAACCTCTCAGGGCTTTGAAATCCCATGACTTCGAAACCTGAGAGGACTACTCATTCTTGTACAAGGTTTCCAGATCCAGGTCATCTATACCTTCAAATGATTCTTGGGTAATTATCCCTAGGCTTGGTGACCTGACTAAGGTGCCTTCCTAATTCACCAAGCTATGAATTCTGTGACCGGGGTAGAGTAAACTCATGGGTTTACTATATAGATACTCTTTTCAAGGAACTCACTCTGACTCTGAAATGTGAGGAAAGTCCCCCAAAGAAAATGCCTTCGAGAAATTAAACCAGGACAGAGCGTGATTCAAGTAGATGGGACAATTCTCAAGAGAACAAACTTGTATTCTGAACTTATTCATTCTATACATAAACTGATTATGGTCATATAAGTATAAACATGCATCCATTATTCCCAATCAAAACACAAGGCAATCACTTCTATACATAAACCATTTATGATCATATAAACATGAGCATGCATCCAAGTTATTCAATTCAAAATACGAGACATAAACACTTCTATACAAAAACCATTTATGAGCGTATAAACATGAGCATGCATCTAGTATATTCAATTCAAAATACAAGACATAAACACTTCTCAAAAACACCAAGTGTGACGCGACTGCTGGGAGGGGTGCTCGTTTCCACCCAACCATAGGCTCAGTGACTTGAAATGGATTTACGACTAGCCACCCTCGAGCTAGACCACGATGCTTGAGATTCAGTCTGCTACTTGCAGCTCAACACAAGTTAAGGATGAAGGTTACTATCCTTCTCCTCTGTTTAGAACTCCCAGTATTTCCAGAGTTGCTCCAGTTCTCTTCCGCGATCCCTATTGCACATGTTTTTCTCCTCTTTCCCCCACACTTCCTTTCTTTCCTTTTCTGCAAGATTGCATGTGGCACGAATTCCCCCGTCCCTAGTCAGGTCTGAGAGCTTCTACGGATGAGGGGTTCACCCACATCCCCTCATTAACTCTTGAAGAGCCTCCCCACCTACCATCCTAACGGGTAATTTATTCAAGGGTCAGAGAGTTTATTTGGTCTTTGAGCAAGTAAAAACCAGTATGGAATTGGTTTGGTGGAAGTTAACGCAATCATTCCAGGTCCCTTCCACCACCTCTCATTAGCCATTGTGGTCTCTTTTAGCACATCCCTTCCCCAACAGTTGTGCAACACATATTCATAACATAATTTACATTCATCGACCTTTTATACAAAGGTCCATCAAATCAAACATTCACATCTTTGAGTTTTCCATAGTTCTTGGCCAATATAAATATTTTTACAGACTGGGGGAAACAGGGTGTTACACGACCGTTGAAGTAAGTACTATTACTCCTCATGTTGTTTTAGCAGTGTTAAGTAACCAGAGTAGCTAGATATATCAGAGCACTGTTACCAACAGTTCATTACATAGTCAGTCAAGAAACCTAGGAAGATCTATGGCATATGAAATGAAGCTACCTATCTTTAGAGGAGATGGATCTGAAGATCCCGATCAACACTATTTTTTATGCGAAGTTGTATGGAGTATTAAGCAAATCAATGATGAAGCTATTAAGAGAGCTCAGTTTAGTACTACCTTGAGAGACCCCGCACTGAACTGGTACATGAAATTTGTTAAATGAGATGCACAACCTAAAATGATAAACGATATAAAGACTCCGTTGAGTGCATAATTCAAGAAACCCAATTCAGAGTCACAGTGCATTACAAAACTAAAAAAAATCAAGCAGAGAGTGGCTAAACTTGTTTGGGATTTTGATCAGAGGTTTAAGACCTTGACATGTCGTTTGAGTTTTCAGATCCCAGACGAGCAGAAAAAATAATGGTTCATTGCTTCCCTCTTACCACATATCATATTTCCTCTGATGCAACAAAAGGTTGCTTCACAGGCTGAAGCATTGGAGATTGCCATGAAACTAGAATCAACCCCTAGAATCAATCCATGAAATTTTGAGTCAGCTAACTAGCTTATCTCTGCAGGTCGAAGATATGAAGAAAGTCAAGGGAAAAGATAAAAGGGAGGACATCTGGTGTATCATATGCAAATAAGAAGGCCATGATAAGGAGAACCGACCCATATTTCATGAGTACTTGGCCTCTGGAGCTCTGATCCCTTTGAAGCAGGTTACTCTACCCTGGTGTGAGGTATGTAGAAATAGACATCACCCTGGTGAATGTTATTACATGCAAAAATATGTCTAGACACCTACAAACCTTTACTGCACATTACGTAAATCTGTGGGGCATGATGAGAAGGACTGTAGGGCTTATGACCTCTTGCATGAAAAATTAAGAGATACATATAGGATTCAAGGAGAAGTACAACAGGAGTGAAATGATACGCAGTTTAATTCTCCAAGAATTGGAAAATTCAACCCTCGCAGTGGATTCAGAGGAAGAGGATGAGGAGGAGGCATGGGTCAAGGTCGAGGTAAGATCATTTGTTATAACTATGCACAGCCTGGACACTTGGCAAGGGACTGTCAAAACCCTTGTACCACTTGCAGTTACTGCAATTCATTTGAACATGTTATTGAAGATTTCCAAGTGTTGTTAGACAAACGTTAGGAGAGACAAGGAGGAAACCAACAAGTACAACTAATATCAGCAGAACCTCACAGAGAGGATCCCAGTGTCATTGTTATCACTAGAGAAGATGTTGTTACAGGTGAAGATAGGGTGACTCCAGAAAAGACTACAAAAGAATCTAGGGTCAGAAGAGCGGCAAAGAAGACACAAGTGTTTGATCCGAGGAAGGAAAAGCAAACGTTTGAAGAGGCAAGAATAGAATTTGGTAGAGATCAAGCTTCTTCGTCAAATACATAACTAGAGGTGAGAGAATGTGGAATTACTTTGGCATTTGATCAGTCTCCTTCATCTAGAGAAGTAAAAGAGGTAAGCAAGCTTATGTAATTCTTATGTACTTGCATTAATTTGATTAAGGATGAAAGAAATATACAAGAACTACAAAATTTGGTCAAATAGTATGAGATAGGTAGGATAGCTCCTCTGCTAAATAAAGCAGTACATCAAGCATACAGAAAGAGAAGGAAAAATAAGGAACTACACCTTAATGCTTAGATTGGAGGTTATGACATAGATTATGTGGTCCTCGACTTGGGATCAGAAGTCAATGTTATGATGAAGCAGACCCAGGCACTGATGTGTAAACCTAAGTTGATTTACTCCCCTATCAGGCTTAGGATGGCTAATCAGCAGACAATAAGTCCCTTTGGAAGGCTAGAGCATGTCCCTATAGACATCGGTGGGGTACGAACATTTGTAGACTTCAAAGTAATTGAGATATTTGATGATAGTTGTCCTTATCCTACGTTGTTAGGAATTGATTTGGATTTCAACAAATCCACTGTTGTTGACTTAAAGAAAATAAGAATGACATTTGAAGGTGATGGCCATAGGGTCATTGCACCTCTTGATCTTGATGAAGGTTGCAGATACACTAAACCCATCAGAGAATAATACCACACATATGATCTAGAGAATAAATATAAATTAATAGAAAGACAGTAGGATTAAATTAATCCTACAACGGATGGGAACTTAAGTTGGCGAAGTGACAACACATACTCATCAGATTCAGAAGAATCATTAGATAAATGGCATAACAAAATGTATGAAGTTTCTGCGATGAGGTGTGCCAGATTGTCCAGGGAAGTTCGTTGGGTTGGCACAAAAGTAAGTAATCTTCCCACATTTGATGGTTTAAATCATTTAGAAACTTTCTTATTGGAATTTGAAGAAATTGTACTAGCACAACAGAGCTTGTTGGCACTGGATGAGGTCTTGAAAGCAACGCCAGTGAGATGGTGGGGAACACACAAGAAGAACACCGTGAAATGGGTGCAATGTCACACTTTGATGACAGTGTGCTTTTCAAAACAAGTTGAAGGGTGTGAAGTTTGATACATGGGTCAGAGTTTTCCGAAGGACCATGTGTGAAGTTGTGAGGAATCCTGGAGCAACATTCCTCAAGAACAGTGGGTTCATAAATTCATTAACACTTTGGACACAATGCCTATTAATTGGTATCTTCAAGCATAACTATGCCTCACTACTTTATATTGGTACGGTATGACTCAGAAATTTGTAGCTACATTTTTATTTGAAATTCAATACCCCACAATAGATCAAGCTCTACAAGTTGTGAGACAAAAAGTCTTTGAGGAGGCACCTAACCTCCCTATTGAGCAAGAAGAGGATGAATGGACTGCACCTCTTCAGAAATTGCAAGGTTGTTACAATATTGATGTTGATGAAGATGATGATCCCAAGAATGTAAAACATCACAGAAACTGAAGGACAAAGAGACATAGAAGGACCAAGAGTCGAATTACATTTTATTGGACAACCAATCAAAATCAAGAAAGTTAATATTGGAACAAGCACCTAAGCTTGCAAATGTTGGAGATTATTGGGATGATGCCACTATTTACAAGATCACAGAATTACTGCATGAATATCAGGACTTGTTTCCAACCAAGTTTACCAACATGAAGGGCATTAAAGGGCCCATGGGAGAAATTAAGATTCCCTTGAAACTAGATGCAAGGCCAGTCAAGCAAAGACCTTACAGACTAAATCCCAAATATAAACAAAAAGTCAAGATTGAATTAGACAGAATGTTGGAAGAAGGAATCATAGAACCTGTTGAAGAATCAGAATGGATTATCCCTATGGTGGTCCAAGATAAGAAGTCAGGAGAGTTCAGAATCTATGTAGATTTAAGAAAGTTGAATGATGCATGTTTACATGATCCATTCCCTACACTGTTTACTGATGAAGTGTTAGATAATGTAGGAGGACAAGAAGTTTACTCCATCACAGATGGATTTTCAGGTTATCACCAGATCAGGATTGCTAAGGAAGATTGCCATAAGACCACATTTGCAACCGAATAGGGTTCTTTCCAGTACAAAGTGATGCCTTTCAGACTAAAGAATGCACCAACCATCTTTTCTAGGGTGGTGGTCGAAGCATTCAAGGAATTTTTACATAACTTTTTGGAAGCATATTTTGACGATTGGATTGTTTTTAGCTTATTGCAAAATCATATTGAATGATTAAGACTAATGTTGGATAAGTGTTGGCCATTTCAGATTGCCCTGAACCTGAATAAGTGTATCTTCTTTTCTCCAATGGAGTTGTGCTAGGCCATATTGTGTGTAAGTAGGGGTTGCTGGTAGATCCTTCCAAGATTGCCATAATTGTTGATCTACCTCCTCCTACTTCGGTTAGACAGCTGCACATTGTGCTTGAACATATGGGATACTACAAAAAGTTCATCAAGGGATATGCACAGATAAAAACACCTATGGAGAAGTTATTAAAGAAATATTTCCAGTTCCAATGGTTAGAGGAATGTCAGCAGAGCTTCAACACATTGAAACAAAAAATGATCACTGCGCCCATTCTGTTTTTCCCAGATTGGATTAAGGAATTCCATGTGCATGTCGATGCTTTATCTATTGCATTAGGAGCAGTGTTAGCACAACTAGGAGTAGGAGATATTGACCATCCATTATCCTTTTCTAGCAGGAAGCTCTCTACGACTGAGATAAACTACACTACCATTGAGAGAGAAGGTTTATCCATGGTGTATGCGCTGCATAAGTTTCGATACTACTTGTTGGGAGGAAATTTTAAGATGTTCACTGATCACTCTGTGTTGAAGTACCTAGTCAACAAGCCAGTGTTGGGGGGAATAATATGAAAGTGGCTACTGTTATTCCAGGAATATGATTTTGAGATTGTGGTCAATCCAGGGAGAATGAACAAGGGACCTGACCACTTGTCTAGGTTAGAACATGGAGAGGAACCTACAAGTTTGGAGAATACACTACCAGATGCACAATTACTGGCCATGAGAAAGTTTGATGATCACTTCTCTTAGATAGTCCAGTTCCTATCAATAAGAATGCCCCCCTACGAATATACAGTCATTCAGAAGAAACAGTTGGTAGTTTGTGCTGCAGATTTTTCACTTATAGATGGACAACCATATAAGATGGGACCTGCTGAGATCTTATGGAGATGCGTTATGGAGGCAGAAAGAACATTGATTTTGGCAAAATCACACGAGGGCATTGTAGGAGGACATTATGTAGGAAAAGAAACAACGCATAAGGTTCTCAAGGCTGGCCTCTAGTGGCCCACTTTACATAAAGATGCTAAGGAATACTACAGAGCCTATGATGTATGCCAAAGAGTTGGGAAACCTTCCATAAGATATGAGATGCCTTTAGCACCGCAATTAACATTACAAGCATTCGAGAAATGGGCCATTGATTTTGTGGGACCTATCAACCCACCAAGAAAGCGCATAGGAGCTCGTTACATCATCACTGTGACTGAGTATTTGACCAGATCGGCAGAGGCAAGAGAAGTTAATGACTGTAGTGCAACTATAGCTGCGTGATTCATATTTGATGATATCATAACCTGGTTTGGATGCATGAAGACCCTGATGAGAAATCAAGGTACACATTTTATTAATAAGACTATTGAAGCCTTAACTTAGGAATTTGACGTTCATCATCAGAAGAGTACGCCATACCACCCATAAGCGAATGGAACAGTCGAAGCTTTCAATAAGATCTTGGAGATAGCACTGACGAAGATTTGTAGTGTAAACATAAATGATTGGGATTTGAGAGTACCCGTAGTGTTATGGGCTTATAGAACCACTTGCAAGAAGCTGGCAATGTAAACTCCCTTTAAGATAGTCTATGGCATAGAAGCAGTCGTACCTATGGAATATTTGGTTCCTATTCTAAGAATCACAACATTCACATAAATGGATGACATGGCATTGTTCAAAATAGGCTCGCGCAGTTGGTAGAATTCCATCAGTAGGTACAGAAGGAACGAGAGAAGGCCTACCACGATAGGCATATAAAAAAGAAAGCATTTAGGTAAGGAGATCTGGTATTGGTATATGATAAAAAGTTCATAAGGCATCCAGGGAAGTTCAGGACACATTGGCTTGGTGCATATGAGGTTTCCTATGTTACAGAAGGAGGAGCTGCATAGTTGAAGACTTTGAATGGAGAATGGAAGGAAGGTTTAGTGAATGGGAGCTAGTTGAAATTGTACTATGATAACCAACTACCTCGCAACTATCAGTAAAAGAATAAAAAGAAGGGTCTAGGTACCAGGTGCAATTGAAACTAGGTACCAGACACAGAAAAGATAGTCTGCAAAAGGAAGGGAGGGACAAAGAAGAAATCACAAGCTTCTCCGCGCAATCTGAAGTTGACGTAAAATATAAGGTTCAGATATGCAGTGCCTCAGGACAAGTCACATGTGAGTGTTGGGGGCCTGTCGGTACTTGGTAGGGAAGAAAGAGAATATTCAGGAAGAAAGACGAAGTACAAACTGCACGGAAGGCACAGTGACCGAGAATGGATCGAAGTGGTCAAAGAAGCAGAAAAGAAGGAGCGAAGTAAGGGAAAATGAGTCATTGAACGAGAAGATCGAGGAAGACATATTAGCAAGGAAGATGGATCGTGGACACCCCAGCAAGCAGAAAAATCCACCAATGGATGCTTTGGAGCACCACGCACAAAATAAAGAGAGACAGGCTGGCGAAGCCCTGAAAATGCGGGTCAAGTTGACCTAGGGTTTTAGACACTTAGGGTTTTGGGATCTAGGGTTTTGAAACCTAGATGTTTATCATGTAATGTATAAATATAGGTCTAGAGGACCTGGGATGGGTTGGTTTTGAGTTTGTCATTGTGGGTTAAGGGAGTGATTATTATTGATTGCATGAGAGGAAGCATTGTGTTTTGAGAATACTGTGTATTGTAAGATCTTCAGCTGGGTGTGAAGATCTGCAAGCTAAGTGTGCAGATAGAAATGTATGTTTTCCTATAATATATTAAGAAACACAGTTCTGTGGGTGTATCCCTAGGGAGAGGGTGAACCATGTATATCTTTTCGTTATGTGTGATTTATGTTGTGTTCTTTTCCTTTTGTTATTCTGTTATTGCATTATTGTGCTAGATCTGAGATATAGTAGTGAGAAGAAGACTTAAGTTGGTAAAGGAATTACTATATCTCCATGTGTTGTTATTTTGAATCCACTTGCATTTCCTCTGTTTGTAGACACCTATGTACTGCAACCCCCTATTGCTACTTCGGGTCAGACTGCATCTTCTCCGCAGGTGTTGCCGAAAGGGCCAGTAGTTAGGGCTTGTTGGTGCATTGTTAGAGTTGAACCCTGCATCTTCCCCTGTGCCAATAGGGACTATGGGCTAGTTGCAGTAGCGGGCAATTAGGACTGGGAAATTATATTGAGTTTCAGACCATAACTTGTCTCTAGGAACCCCTTTTTCCCTGGTGGATTTGTGTCCAACCTCGGGGGTGACCTATTGCTGAAATCTTATGAGAAACAACGTCTATGGTTGGGAGGAGAGTCTTAGTCAAAGTCTCAAATCTTTTATAAGATATATTTTTTCTTTATGTGCTTGTCTTGTTTACTATATGAGTTTTAGTCTATGTTGGACATGGGTTAACTCTTGTATTTCATTTCATATAAGTATTTGTTGTTATTTGATTTAATATTTCTTACACATGTAATTATGGTGCTTATAGCCTATATCTGTAGTTGTGCATGGATATGATAATTATGGTTAGTCTTTCCAGTTGGGTTAACCTTGTGATTTTGGTTATGATCCATCAAGCAGAGGATGAAGTGGTCAACCGTGTAGGAAAGTGGCATGTGTACACCAAGTGGATGGACTTTGTGTGTGTGTTTATGAGAAATAGATTCCACGCATAGTGAAAAATGAGTTGGTGCATGACGCCTAGATGGATGTGTGCACAATTATTCTTTGTGATCAATAAAACTAGTGCATGCAGTTTGTGATTTGCTTTGCTACTTAAGATCGTGTTGTAAATATATTATTGCTTCCATTGTTATAATTTTTGTAGCGCAACTCAGTTTGGGTTGAGCGTGTTATTTCATGTGATATTGTGTGGACTTTTGAGTAAGAGTAGTAACTGTGCATTAAACTTTTAGAGAAACATGGCTCAATAGTAGGTTGAGGTTGTTACAATTTGGTTGATTCAGAGCTACAAAAGTTGAGGTTGTGTGACATGGACTAGCCTAGGGTGGTCGAGGACGTTACAAATTGGTATAAAAAATATTGTTTCAACACTCGACTTGTATGGTCCAGAGACCATCATGAACATATATGTGTGCTAACAATTGGTGTCGCACAATGTTGAGTTTAGTTTGCGCGGAAAGTGATGGGCGTGCGGTATAGAATTGTGATGTGCAAAATAATAGTGATGTGAGGTTGTGTGCACTAGAGTTTGGGATGTTAAAATCATCCAAGAAATATGAGAGAAAGGATTATTACAAAATGGTGCAAAGTTTTCATGCAGTTATTTCTTGATATCATCTAACAAATATTACTTGTCTGTACATTTTGAAAAATTATGAACTTTTAGAGAAGAACAATGTCAATGCAAAAGGTTAAAACCATGGATGATGCATAGAGGAATTACAATCCCGATGAATTTTTTTTGGATTTGTATGTCAGTTTGGTAGCTAATGGTACATAATCCAAGGGGGAACACATGAACTTGATAGAAACCATAAAAGTATTGCAGAAAGATGTCCATAACTATAAGGATGATAATGAAAGGCTTATGAGATCCAAGGCACAACAAGATGAATTCAATGTCAAATTGATGCAAAGTCTAGACTGAATAGAAAATAAGATGGACAAGGAGACATAGTCGATTAGATCAAGAAGTCGTAATTCTCATGATGAGAAAAGAAGAGAAGAAATAATTGTTGGTGAACATTCTTTCAGGAAAGCGTGCAGTAGTTCGATTCCATCTTTTGTAATATCACAAGAGAAGGACTGGGGTGGATGAGCTACAGGGGGGAATGAATAAGATAAAACCTCCTACCTTTGATGGTGAGCACAAAAAGGATGAGGATGTGGAGACATGGTTGTTGGATATGAGGAAGTACTTCCAGCTGCATAACTATTATGCGCAAGGAGAAGCGAGAATTGTTATTTATCAGTTAAAATGAAATCCATCAATGTGTTGGGATCAATATGTGCAAATACAACACATTGATGAGAATAAAGTGACTTAGAGAGAGTTCAAGAGGTATTTTCAAAATAAATACTTAACCAAGTGATATTATGATAGGAAGATGAAGGAGTTCTTCGAACTCAAGCTTGGGAGTATAACAATAGATGAGTACAAAAGAATAGTTTTAGATTTGTTGAAATATGTTTCTTTCATCAAGGATGAA
>JZKD02S1232614.1:0-12377 GCA_000966675.3 Picea glauca
AGCCCAAATGCACTTATCCCTTCTCGAATAAGTGTCCTCACAGATCAACTCAACTCAATTGATAGAGGAGTACGATCTAGAGAATGTTTGTCACACATGGCACTCCCATGTGGACTTTTAGAGGCTACACCCTCTAGAAACACTAGGGTCAACTCCCATAGTGTGTGACGTCAAGAGTCAACTCCCTTGACATGTCCTCATGTGCTCTCCACATGGGACATGTCCTCATGTGCTCTCTACAAGGGATGTTGGGATATAATCCCAAACACACTTATCCCTTCTCGGATAAGTGTCCCACTTATCCCTTCTCAGATAAGTGTCATCATAGATCAACTCAACTCAACTCAGTCACAGAGGAGTACGATCTGGAGAATGTCTCAAGAAGTTGCAAATATCAACACTCCCTCTCAGTGAGGGAGGCATTCTCTGCCATGCCAATTTTGTCATGGAAGTACTTGAACTTCATCCTGGTTTCGTAAGAACATTAGCAACCTGCTCATCTGTAGGAAGGTATTGCACCAATATTTCCTTCCTCTGCACCATGTCTCGAATGTAATGGTATTTGATCTCAATTTGGTTCGATTTGTCATGAAACACTGCATTATCTAAGATCTTCACACAACTTTGGTTACGATAATGAATAATGGTGGAATCCAACACATGTTTAGATAAATCTGCAAGGATCTTGCGAAGCCACACTTCTTCACAGATTGACATACTTAATGCAATGTACTATACTTCTGTTGTGCTCAAAGCCACAAAATTTTGTTTCCTGCTACACCAGGAAACCATGGAAGATCCCAAAGTGAAGCAATACTCGAAGGTGCTCTTTCTGTCCACTGTGCTCCCTGCCCAATCAGAGTCAATATATTCCTACCATATCATATCAATACTGTAAGTATATCTCAGACCATGTCCAACTGTGCCTCGCAGGTATCTCAACACATGCTTGGCAACAATCTAGTGTGTCTATCTCGACTGACTCATAAACTGGCTAAGTACACTCACTATAGAGCAAATATTTGGTCTGGTTTTAACCAAATACATCAATGATCCAATCAATTATTTGTATAGAGTCGGATTAATTTCGTCATAATCGGAAAAAGACACACTTAGTTTCTTCAGATTCGTCACCATTGGTGTAGCCACAAGCTTCAAGTTCAACATCCCAAACTTCTTCAATATCTCAAATGTGTACTTCTCCTGACTTAGGAAGATCTCATCAGTTCTCTGCCACACCTCTAGTCCCAAGAAGTAGTGCATCATACCAAGGTCCTTCATCTCAAACTTAGAGGCCAACACATACTTGCATCCAACAATAAGGCTCTCTTACCGATGAGGAATAAATCATCAACGTAGAGGACCAAAATCAGGGACTCACCATTAACAATCTTGTAGTACAAGCTGGGATCGACAACACTTTTGTTGAAGCCCAAAAATCATCAGGTGTCCATCAATCCTTGCATACCAAGCTCGAGTTTGTTGCTTGAGTCCATACAAGGCCATCTTCAACCTGCACACATGAGATTCCTTCTCATCACGAAACCATTTCGCTGCTCAATGTATACTTCTTCCTCAATCTCCCCATTGAGAGAGGTTGTCTTTACATCCATCTAATGTACTCTCTAACCCATGGATGTTGTAGGGGAAATAATCATCTGGATAGAAGTGTATCGAGCAACAAGAGAAAATGTCTCCTCATAATCTATTCCCTCCACTTGAGAGAATCCTCTAGAAACAAATCTTGTTTTATGCCTCTCGATGCTCTCGTCAACTGTGTGTTTGATCTTGTAGATCCATTTGGAAGTCACTACAGACTTCCTTTCAGGTCTCGGAACAATATCCCACACATCATTCTTCATGATGTATTGATACTCCTCCATCATGACATTTCTCCATACTGGATGACTAGTTGCCTCCTCATAACATGAAGGCTCAAAATGAATGATGTGGCTCATAGCTGTGGCATATCATGAATATCTCTAAGGTCTCTTGCTCACTCGGAAGGTACCCCGAGGAGCTACATATCTTTCTACCTCCTGCAAAGTTTGACGAGCCCATGTAGGTCTCTTCTGACCTACCGCAATATCTCTAGGAACATCAACTAGAGCTACAAGATCAACAAGATCAATTGGATCAATAGGTTCAACTATCTCCCTCTGAACTGCTATCTCACCATATCACCAATTTCGACCAGATTTTTCATATGAGATGATATAGTATATTTCTAAAAGACACAACGAAGGTGCCTTACTAAGGTAGAGCCAGAGTCAATGTTTCCCTCGTAATGAAATTAAAGGTCATTATCCCGATGGAGATGTTGATAGTGATGGTTGCAGCAGCATGTCAATACCTGCAAATACATTGACAGATCGTGAATGCAGGATGGATGATGAGTTTTGAGTTTGAAGAATTGTGTGTATAGCTTGTGATCCAGTGCTAGCTCAACACCAACGTGAGAATAAGTCCAAGAAATTATGTCCGTCACATTTTTATAGAGCCTAAATTTCTCATTGAATATTACACCGGGTATCTTTGTCACCATGTCGTGAACATTTGTGACCCGTAGAATTATGAGGCCCAGTGCATCACACCGATCTCTGAAAGCAACATTTCCAACACGTGGGCCTGCAAATGAACATACCATGATTGGTATTATGCCACAAGATTCATAATGGGAGTGATTTAGTTCGAGCTTGGCAATATCATAAGCACCTAGCATAGCCAACGCACTGCCCATGATGTGTCCAGTTATGGTTATGCTAAGCTCTTCTCCCTTGTATTTTTGTACAAGTCTCGCAATTTCACACAGAAGTTGCTCTCTTGCGCTTCCATGGTTAAACCTGCACGATGAATCGTGGGAAGTGTAGACGCTCATAAATCCCATCTACACCTTCACATCCTCACGAGAGTCTAATGGATTAAATCGAGGCGAAGTTAGTGTATGCATAAAATTAGCTATCCTTTATGTTCATGTTGCACTGCCTCTCAATGCCACCACAATATCTCTGCGTCCAAGACGTTTGATCTCCGTGTCATTGTATGACACTGCAACATAACCAATCCAATTAGGTCCATCTCCGCCTTCAAACATACATATTCTTCAAGAAATCGGGCACGTTAATATCCAGTGTGACGACCTAAATCTTTCTACCACACACAACAGTTTTGATGCAAGTTATCTTCTCTCATTTTCCTGGGCCTCCAGTGATGGAGTCAAGCCCAGTCCTTCTCTGATACCATGTTTTTCTTCATATGAGATATAATCGATATATAATTACAATGATGAGTGTTCCATATATAGGGAACATATGGTGACCATCCATGAAAGGATGCGTCCCTTGAATAATCAATAACTATTTATTATCATTTACTTATTATATATGATATTTAATAATCAATAATTATATTATTAATTATTATTCTAAGAGAATGTCTTTCCGATGTTGTCCAAATATCAACATCCATTAGAGTATTTACATAAAGCAATGATGGAATGGCAAACTTAGTAAAGGTCAAACTGTACAAATTTTCACAGAAGAATTTAGGATGAAAGCTCTTGCATTAAACATTCCTTTGGATTCTTATGAAACTTTAATGAAGTATATTGGCGCACTTCATAGTTATATTCATCATACTTTGCTCTTGTTTAACCCCACTAGTCTTGACAAAGTTTGTGTGCAAGCCAGTCACCTTGAGAATAGGGGGAAACATGTTCAAGAAGATCCCACGAAGAAACCTTCCAATCTCCCACATAAATCTCTCAAGAAGTTTAAAAGGAAAGACAAGAAGACCGCCACAGTGACGATAGAAGGAGGAAATCCATCTTGCACTCATTGCAAGAAAAGTGGTCAGGGTGAAACACTGTTGGAAACTGCATCCAGAGAAGAAACCGAAACAGTTCGGTGGAAAGGGGAAGACAAAAATTGTTGCTACAGTACAACAAGATCTTGGTTCTGATTCAAGAGATGAAGGAAAGATCACAGGGGTTGGAGTACAAGGTAAAGATTCCCTTCATGCTAGTTCAAGTTCAAATAATGAATCTCATGATGATGAATGAAAGAGGAATGAATTATTTCACATAAGAGTTGTATCTAAACACACTAAAATAGATACATTATTTGATCTAAGTTCCCAAGTAAACTTAATATCTGAAGCACTTGTCAAGAAGATGGGTCTTGAAACGAAACCACATCTGAAGCCTTATCCTCTTGGTTGAGTATGTGATAAAGCAAAACTTAATGTCACCAAACAATGTAGGGTTAGATTTGCTATTGCTTCAAAGTTGATTGATGAAGTGGATTTGGATGTTGTACAACTTGATATATGTGGCATAGTGTTGGGAAGTCCTTATCTTTATGATATAAAAGGAGTCTTCTTTCGTCATGAGAACAAATACGACCTTACCAAGGGGGGCATGGAATATATTGTTAGAGCTCACAGCATGAGGGTAAATACAACACTTGTTAGTGCAGGGCAAATGAAAAGACTCATAAACACTAATAAGATATATGTACTCATGGTCATAAGAGAGAAATATGTCGAGACATCCAACGCTTTCCAAGGATGTGATCCTTCTCATAAAAAGGAATTGATTGATATTATTTCTAAGTATGATGATATTTTTCAGGAACCAGATGGATTAACTCCTAAGAGGGAAATCCAACATGAGATACATCTTCAGCAAGATTCTCCTCTTCCTAATGTGGCCATGTATAGGATATCAGTTGTGGAGATGACAAAGATCAAGAAGTAGGTACAGGGCTTATTGGATCAAGGGGTCATCAAGCCCAGTTCATCTCCTTATGGTTCTCTGATCGTGATGGTGCCAAAGAAAGATGTCACATGGCAAATGTGTGTCGATTACCAGGCCATAAACAATATCATGGTGAAAAATCGATACCCTCTTCCTCGTATAGATGATTTACTTGATCAGTTGAAGAATGTTGTTTATTTCACTAAGTTGGATTCTCACAGTGGATATCATCAAATCAAGGTTGCAAAACAAGATGCGTGGAAAACTGCCTTTAAAACCAAATAGGGATTGTTTGAGTGGTTAGTTATGTCGTTTGGGCTTTGTAATGCTCTGACAACTTTCATGCATGTGATGAATGATGTATTCATGCCTTTCCTAGATGACTTTGTGATTGTGTATTTAGACGACATTCTTATTTTTAGCAGGACTTGGGATGAACATGTGAGGCATATAAAACAAGTATTGGATACTTTGCAAAGGGAAAAGTTGTATGTAAAATTGTCTAAATGTGAATTTGGCAAGACTGCGCTTGTGTACTTAGGTCATATTGTAGGAGGAGGACAATTAAAAATTGATCCTTCCAAAATTGATGTAATTGTAAATTGGCCCGAGCCAAAAAGTGTAACCGAGGTTCGAAGATTCTTAGGTGTAGTCAAATATTGGAGGAGGTTCATTTCAAACTTCTCCTTTATAACAACTCCTTTGCATGCCTTAACTAGTGTGAAGAACACTTTTTCAGTGGGAATGAAAGCAACAAAAAGCTTTCAACACTTTGAAGGAGAAGATCAGTAGCGCACCAGTATTAGCACTACCGAATCTTCAACAACCTTTTGAGATCGAGACAAATGCCAGCAGATGCGCCATGGGTGCAGTATTGATGCAATACCGTAAGCCTATATGCTACCACTCTGAAACTTTTAACCAAGTTGTTGTTAACTATCCTACATATGATAAAGAGTTGTGTGCATTAGTTCAAAGCATAAAGAAATGGAAGCACTACTTGTTAGGGAAGGAAACAATCATACATACAGATCACCAGCCCTTACAGTATCTCCAAGCACAAACCAAATTGCAACAATCTCGACACTACAAATGGATGGGTTTTCTACAACAATTTCATTTGGTAATCAAGTACAAAAAGGGTACAAGTAACAAGGTAGCCGATATGCTTTCTAGACCGCCTATTGTTGCTTCTATTATTTTGAAGAATACTTCTTTATCTCATGATAGCTATGTAGAACAATATGCCATCGATAAAGATTTTAAAGAAGTATACGAGAATATAACCCATGGTGCACAGTTAGAGAACTATTGTCTGCAGGGAAAACTATTCTACCATCTTGGAAAGCTATGTATTCCTACAAGTGAACGAGTCCATGTAATACAAGAAGATCACACTTCTCTTGTGTCTGGGAATTTTGGGGTAGGAAAAACTATGGCTCATTTGCAAGGGTTTTGTTACTGGCCTCAAATAAAAGCAATTGTAACTAAATATGTAAAGGGGTGTGTGAGGTGTTCTACTTGTAAGCCCACTAATATAAAACTAGGGCTATACTCACCACTTCCTGTTCCATCCCATCCATGGGAAAGTATCTCCATGTATTTTGTAGGGGGTTTACCAATGACCAAAGCGGGTCATGACTATTTGTATCTTGATGCCATGTAAAAAGCAGGTCACTGCTGAGAAGACTGCCAATCTCTTCTTTCAGTATGTTTGGGTTCACTTTTGGTTACCCACATCCATTTGTCTCAGATCAAGATACTCGTTTCCTTGGGGACTTTTGGAGTAGCGTGTGGAGAATGATGGACACCAAATTGAAGAGGAGCACTGCTTTCCATCCATAGACCGATGGACAGACAGAGTTGGTAAACAAAGCAGTGGTACTTTTGCTTCGAGGCTACTGCAGCAAGCATCCCANGGGTGCAGTATTGATGCAATACCGTAAGCCTATATGCTACCACTCTGAAACTTTTAACCAAGTTGTTGTTAACTATCCTACATATGATAAAGAGTTGTGTGCATTAGTTCAAAGCGTAAAGAAACGGAAGCACTACTTGTTAGGGAAGGAAACAATCATACATACAGATCACCAGCCCTTACAGTATCTCCAAGCACATACCAAATTGCAACAATCTCGACACTACAAATGGATGGGTTTTCTACAACAATTTCATTTGGTAATCAAGTACAAAAAGGGTACAAGTAACAAGGTAGCCTATATGCTTTCTAGACCTCCTATTGTTGCTTCTATTATTTTGAAGAATACTTCTTTATCTCATGATAGCTATGTAGAACAATATGCCATCGATAAAGATTTTAAAGAAGTATATGAGAATATAACCCATGGTGCACAGTTAGAGAACTATTGTTTGCAGGGAAAACTATTCTACCATCTTGGAAAGCTATGTATTCCTACAAGTGAACAAGTCCATGTAATACGAGAAGCTCACACTTCTCTTGTGTCTAGGAATTTTGGTGTAGGAAAAACTATGGCTCATTTGCAAGGGTTTTGTTACTGGCCTCAAATAAAAGAAATTGTAACTAAATATGTAAAGGGGTGTGTGAGGTGTTCTACTTGTAAGCCCACTAATATAAAACTAGGGCTATACTCACCACTTCTTGTTCCATCCCATCCATGGGAAAGTATCTCCATGTATTTTGTAGGGGGTTTACCAATGACCAAAGCAAGTCATGACTATTTGTATGTTGTAGTGGATAGGTTCAACAAGATGTGTATCTTGATGCCATGTAAAAAGCAGGTCACTGCTGAGCAGACTGTCAATCTCTTCTTTCAGTATGTTTGGGTTCACTTTGGGTTACCCACATCCATTTGTCTCAGATCAAGATACTCGTTTCCTTGGGGACTTTTGGAGTAGCTTGTGGAGAATGATGGACACCAAATTGAAGAGGAGCACTGCTTTCCATCCATAGACCGACGAACAGACAGAGTTGGTAAACAAAGCAGTGGTACTTTTTCTTCGAGGCTACTGCAGCAAGCATCCCAAGTTATGGGATGAACCGATACCCTATGTACAACATGCTTACAACCGAGCTTTATATTCTTGCACTCAGAGTTCACCTTTTGAAACATGTTTTGGGTACCTACCCAAGGTTCCTTTGGACTTGATGTATGGGAGAGATGTCGATGTGAATGAAGAACAAACAGAGGACAGAGCCTGCAATTTCATCTAGAGGATCTAGTAGGTACACCAGGCAGTTAGGAAATAGTTGGAGAAAAGTCAAGCATAATATAAAGCTCGGCATGAAAAGAATAGGGTTGATCATTAGTTCCAGGTTGGAGACCGGGTATGGCTTCACATCAACCAGGAGATATTGAAGGGTGAAGGAAAGAAATTCAAGCCCATTCGTTATGGACCCTTCACTATCTTGGAGAAAAGTGGTACCAATGCTTTTCGTCTAGATCTTCCACCTTATATGCAGATTTACTCAGTTGCGAACGTAGAGAAATTGAAACTTTTTGAACCTCCCATTATCATAGATCAAGATGAGGAAGTTTCAATACCTTAAGTTGATGAGTTTTCTCCTGAGTATTTGGATGAGTTATAGGAAGATATCATCCTGGACAGAAGGACGAGGACTTGACGTAGGGGTGATGTTGATTATCTTCGAGTATGATTAAAGGGCACACATCCCAGCAAGGAAAAGTGGATAGAGAAGGAAAAAGTGAGGGGACTCTTCCCTCACTTACTTGTTGATTGATGAAAGCTTTTGGTGGTCCAAAAAGCTCTCAGTGGGAAGGCATGATCGAAAAAGGATCCAAAGAAGGCCAAGAGCAACTCAGAACTCGCAAAGGCAACTCATAACGCTTATAATGGCCTCAGCAAACAGAGAAACGAAAAAAATTCAAAGTTACCAAAACTAAGTGAAAATAACATTATTGCGAAGAGCGTGTCACAAGCCTTCTAATGGTGCAAACGGCTCGTCAAACGGAGTTACGAATTGAAAGATATTCACAGTCAAAGTTTGGTCAATCTAGCCCAGTCAACAGGGGATGAGTCAGCATCTGTACTGCTGACGTCATCATCCGTACAATACATGTGCAGGAGTAGAAGAGGACACGTGTCATGCTGACATCAACATGGTGATGTGGCAGCACTAGAGGTTGCCACATGTCACCCATCTTTGGCACTTTTGGACCGATCCGTGGACCAATAGGATTGTGCCACGTGGAAGTCCGTACGATGATGTGGCATGATGGTGTGGCATAGTGACATGGCCCAGTGGGAGGCTTCCATGTGGCCCAATCAAGCTCTGCCACATCGCGGGCGGAAAAATCACAATGACAGCTCGTGACCAAATTTTGAAAAAAATTAAAAGTTTTGGGGGTCCGCCAAATCTGGCGAACCACGCCAAACTTGGTCATGTTCTAACCATTGGAGACTTGGATAACGCCACCACCAAAAAAGGCGGAACAACTTTGGGTTATATATATATATATATTACAACGAACTAAAACCAAAAGGGGGAGGCCCGTGGGTTTCACCCCGAGACCTCCTCCCCACTATACACCTTTACATTCACGCCCAAACCAACAGGCTAACGACCTTTATTGTTACCAACGCCCACAGAAATTACTTAAATGTTGAGTCCGTCGAGCCAGAGAGGGAAGGCACGCGTATGGTATGACCATGGGCACGCATTTCTATGCAGTCTAGTCATTAATTGCAGTTTGCAATGGGGCACGAAAATCAAGATGATTTTCTTCTTCGGCCTGGGAGTGCCAGAGTCGGATCGACGCATGGAGACAGTCATTTTTGGGTAATTCGACCCGAGTCCCGAAGCGTCGGATATGACGTGGCATGATGATGTCACCTAGGGTGACGTGGAGCTACCCTAAGTATGCCATGTGTCACTTGTTTTTGTACCTTTGACAGGTCGTAGGTGCCAATTGTGACCTAACACGTGTCACTTGACGATGAGGCCACATCTCACCCCGTGTTTCTGACACATAACACCCCTGGTGTGTAGTACTAAGTGGACCCCGGGAGTTCGCCAATTCGGCGTTCGGAAGGAATGATGTGTGAGGAAGGTGAAACCCTCAAAGCTCTGAAGAGCGGAGTAAATCCTCATCATTGATCAGGAGAGGACACACGATAGTAGATCTTGTAGTCCAGAGACTTGGCACTCCGGAGGATTCAAAACATAAACAATTGAGGTGGAGGAATTTCGGAGGCCCAAAGGCCGAAGTCCATCTCGATCGTTGATCACAGAGGACGTGTGGCACCAGATCCCAAGGTCCGGAGACTTGGTACTCTGGAGGAATTGAGTTACAGGTTTCTTTGAGTAGAGAACTCTCGAAGACCAGAGTTAATGTTGATTGTTGATCAGGAGATGACACGTGGAGGAGAGAGAGAGAGAATCTTCGGTGAGTCAGCACTCCGGGATATTTGTAGAGAAGTGCTTTGGAACCCACCGAATCCCGGACTCCCGGAGCTCCTATCCATTGTAGATCTAAACAAAGAATGAGGACCGTCGATTAGTACGTCCTCAAAGTATTCAAAGAATTGGCGTTCGGAGGAAATGGCTTGTTATGAAGGCAGATCCTCCGAAGCCTCGAAGTTCCAGAGCCTTGGAGGCCCGAAGCATAGGATAAACTCTTATATGTTAGCGATGGGTCACAGCCTGTGGTCACGTGATATTGGGGACTGAAGAAAAAGGGCCAAGTGCCCGAAAATTGTTTTTGAAAATAGAGAAGGGCTTAGAGAAGGAGCTCGTGGAATTTTTAATTTGTACAGACCTACACCTAATAAAGTAAAGAAGGCATGTAAACCTGAAGAGAGGATCCAACATGGATCCAAGAGCCAATTCGACTCTGAGATGGAAGAATCCATGTACAGGGATTACATCCCTAAAAAGATAAATGGTTCAAATATCCATAACTTCCTGCTCAAAACTCAGAATTGAGCATGGAAGCAGGCATTGGAAAAGTCTTGAACAGTGGGAGATAATCGTTCACCCAGAAATTGGATCTGAACTTCAGTGTAAGCTTAATCTTCCTACTTTCAAGCCATAACTTTGGCCATGGATCTTGATCATAGAGGGTGTTGCACTCCCCCCTCCAAATCCAAAAGTTCTTACCTTTTGAGTGCTAGTTTAAGCATAAGGAAAAGCCCAAAATAGCAAACCTTTGTGATTTCTAAGGAATGTAGACAACATTCATGAAGTCCCTCTGCATGCTTCCTCCTAGAGACATATGGCCTTAGCTTTAGCATGTCACAAATTGGTAGGACAATTCATTGGAATATGGCCATTTCTCAAATCAATGGAAAACTAGGTCCACAGAAATTGGCAAGTTATGATCAAGGGAAAGCTTACCCATTACTTTCATGCTTACCCATTACTTTCATGGTAGGGATTTATGTGGCTAGAATGAAGACAAGATGTGAATTATTGGAGATTCTCTAAGCTAATACAAAGATAAATCGGTACCCAAGGATGGTATGTTTGTAGATTTTAACCTTGTACAATAAATTACTACAAATATATTCTTAATAAAAACAAAAAAGATACATTGGCACACACACATTACACATAAATGTTACCCTGGAAACCCAAACTGAGAAAACCAACAACCTGTTCAAAGTTGTACCTCTAATATTCTATTCATCATATCTTAATTGTTTACAATATATATGATCCTGCGACATCCAAAACCCCTAATCCGTTGACCCAGATTAGTCAACAAATCTAATTCCTAAACCAGAATTGGAAAACTAACAACAAAAACTATGTGCTGAAAAACCACTAAAACCAGACACACAAACGCCAAAACTTGGGTGGAGGCTCTTCAATGCAATTTGACCTTCGGTCCAGGGTTAGCCTGGCATCCAGATCGTTTTTTTCTCGGAAGCGGAATTTGGTCAGTTGGTGGTGTATTTTCATTTGTCGATCTTTGATTTCCAACAACAATTAGGAGCAAAAAAATATTATTAAGCTTTTCATCAAGTCTATCTGTTCAAAGATAAAGGGCTTGGTTATTATGGGCACAAAGAATTTTCACGAATAAAAATCATAAATATTGGTTAGCAAATTCGTAATAGCATTGAGCCTTCATTGAGTGATTGCATGTGCATTATGCGCAAAAAAGAAGAGTCAATTGAGGGTAAGAAAGCAAAGCTTAGTCAAATTTCAAGCAAGGCAACAAATTTGGATCAAGTGGTGGTAGTTCACCTTCAGTGAATAGAAGCTCCGGAACAAGAATGTCAACAATTAACACTCCTAGTGACACCTCAACAATCTTGATCAATCAGATTTTGGGCAATGAAGAACAAGGAGAGAGAGGAATAAAACCAATGGAAGTTGAAGAAGAATATGTAGAAATACAAGATGCACCAGACCAAGAATCAACTCACCACTATATGTTCTATAAACATCTTTTTTTATTAGGCCAGTTTGTTAAAGTTTAAAGAAGTTAGACCGCTGAGAAATATATCTTGAATTTTGATATGCATCTATGTATGAAAGTAAAACAGACTTATCAGGCCTTGAGCCATATTTTCTAAAAAAAATAAATTAAAGTTGATTCGCTTTAGTGCAATGTATACATACATACATACATACATACATACATACATACATATATGCATACATACATATACA
>JZKD02S1232636.1:0-12377 GCA_000966675.3 Picea glauca
AATTGGTGGCTTAAAATGGGTCCCCCATTTTGTCAAATCTCTGATTTTCCTCCATCTTCCACCTTCCTCCATGTGTCCTCCACTCAGCGCTATCCTGGCCCATCTCTTTCCCCTTTCCTTGCTCCCACCTGTCACCTCCTACCAGGTGTTCCTTCTGACATTTTTCCCTTGGTTTCCACTTCCCCCATGTCATAATCCTCCTCCACCTTACCTCTCTCACCCACCTATACCCTGCACTCCATGCCACTTCCACCTGTGTCTTATCCATACCCCATGGAATTTCTCATCTGGTGTTACAACACCACCTCATCCTCCTTGCCAGAGTCTCGTCCACATCCGTCTACTAGGTCTCCTTGTAGCAGTCCAACAAAGGAGAAACAACCAAAGAAAGGCTGCCATGTTTTCTGAGTGCAAAGTTGACCGGGGCTGATCCCAATCCCAAGGAAGAAGTTATTGAGGTGGTTGGTGGTGGTTAGACATCATCTCCACCATAAATGGAAATCCCAGAAAAGGACCCGAGATAGGTCAATTCTTCTGCGGGGTTCCAGGAGTCTGATTGCATCTGACATAAGTGCACGACCGTCTAGAGACTGCAGGTGTAGTCTGCTAGTAAACATGCTGATGTAATGTTTTTTAATGATAAGTCTCAGTTTTGCTGCTGTTATTGGCTTTGGGTATATGTAGGCAATTTTGTCATTTTGTAAAGGATCGATGGTAGAGAGAAGCTTCCGATTGAAAATATTTAATAAAGACTTTGGTTCTCTGGTTATACAATGATATTTTGAGATTTCTTGTTTAATAGCCGCCAACCTCCTCCTTTCCTTGTTCCTCTGAATATGAAAGCTCGGGTATGGATGATCCAATCGAGTGTTTATGTAACTATATGATGCATGTTTGATTGTATTAGTTCTGCAATGTTTGAGGTTTACTTTGAAGTTTCTCCAATCTAAGAGGATCTCATATCTAAGACTTTTCCCCTTCCTTTCCCTCCACTTACTCACCACTATTCAAATTTACTAGATTAAGTTAAATCAAGACCTCACATGTCCTTGTTGTTCCAACCCAGTTTTCTGAGTGAGAGATATTGTTCTGGGTTTACTTCCATTCAATCACCCCCTTTATAAACAAATCATGACATAAACTGATGGGCCTCAAGCTTACTCCTGCTGCAATCCAGGAGTGACTTCTGATGCTAAGACCATACAAGCATGGCCCTGCTACCAGCAGGCCTATTCAGTACCCCGACGAGTTTACTTGTACTTCCCGATACTTCCTTTTTATTATATTACTCAAAAGATTTAAAATAATGTATACTGTTCATTGAGAATTTTAGACTATAAGGAAGGTAGGTGGTACGAGAGTGTTTTAGATTTATTAGGCAAATAATTATTTTTTTTCAATTATCCCAAGGGTGACATCATCCACATTCAACTTAAATATCGGCTATTCAATGTATAATGGAACATCTCCGATAATGACTAAGAGTTCCCTCTAGTTAATCCTATTAGGGTTCTCATGAAAGTTCATTGGGGTTTGCAAGGGAGGTCCACCACATGATGTTTTCATCAATACCTCCCAAGAAAAACTTGGATAAAAACTTGTTTGAATCAACTAGGTTGACATAATGGTGTTACCACTTTTCAATGGATATTTCAATTAGCAATCACTTTTTCAAATCGATGAGGTAATAAGACAAGTGCACCCATTATCATATAGAGCTAAATGTGAAAATATTTTCTTAAAGGATAGAAAGGATGATTCCTTTAGGGTTGAGTGTAGAAATGTAGGAGGAAGATGCACATGAGAGTAAAAAAAATTCAACACCAGACTTACATGATCCTTGATAGAAATAACATGAAGATATTATCCAATACCTCCAATTAACTGAAGTGAAAACGATGCTAAGCACAGGACAAAGATCATATCACCTTGGCATTAGTACCAGATAAGTAATGGTATTAGAACAGATAGTACTAGAACATGACGGTACTAGAACATAATTCTATAGTACCGGAATAGAATAGCGGCCATAAACAAAGTGACATGATGGATGTTTTTTTCTCATTCATGACAACAACCATTTCACGAAGGAATTCAATGATAATATATGAGGAGATGTATACGATGTCTTGCAAAATTTCATGGTAGGGAGCATGCAATAATTGAGAGTAACCATATGTTTACTGCATAATTAATATAATTTATTTATTAAAATGAAAAATGTTGAATTTGTATGTCCTAGTACTTAAATCGAGCATCAAAGCACAAATTTATGATTAGAGCTACCAACACCTTATTACCAGTACCGGATGGACGCAGGGTTGTTCTTTAGTACCGGAATAACACAGAGTTGTGGCTCAGTATCAGAATAGTGCAGAGTTGTGGTTCAATACTAGAATAGCTCAGACCTCCTCCTTTGGTACCAGATGAGCACGCAGGCGACCATCAGTACCACATGAGCACAAGAATGTTGTTCACTACCGAATGAATGCAGACTTTCTCCTTTGGTACCAGATGAGAAAAAAGATGACCATTAGTACCGGAATAACGCAGAGGCAAACATTTTTTGAAGTACCATATGAATGCAATTCTGCAGTACCAGAATATAATGGTACCGAAATTCTGGAAGTGACTATCAAATCCCAGAGCTGAATATGTTGATTTGGCCTTGCCGACAAAAGTTGCAAAAGAATATCAAGGTTTCATCAACCACTCCCCCATGCCTGAGGTTTTTCGTGGCCTCATGCAAACAATGTGAGATGCTAAAAAGGTTTCTCAGAGAGTTGCGAACATCTACTAAAAACAAACCATTAGAACTAATTAAAACTGGATTTTTATTCATGCTTAAAAACAAAAAATTTAGGGAAAATGTCAAAAGTTGAATTATTAGCTATGAATAAAATAGTTTGGACTTAACATTCAGTTTCAGATGCTATTGAAAAGATCACTTAATTAATCATCCTTGTGAAACAACAGTCTTAAAATAGATAGGTAAAGATAAAGCACGAATGCATCATTTTTAACAACTTAAGGAAAAAGAAGAATTTTGAAGAAACAGGTCATGAAGCACTCCCTTAAGTGTTATCTTTTGTTGAAAAGGATGCCTTCTCCACTTTTAAAACCCTTCCAGTATTATGTGTACATTCAGAGGATGAAGAGATTCCCTTCTCATAAGATTCCAAACAAAATTATCATAACTTTTAGAAAGAAATCTACTATAGGAAAAACAGATTGCTTTGTTAACTTTTGACATTACCATTTATGAAAAGTATGAAAGATAGGTTGAATTGTACTTATGTGCAAAATTTATTTATTTATTTACTATCCTACTCTAATTAAACAAAATAAAATGGCGTTCAAGTATAGGAATACTCCCAGTGAAGCCATGTGCGTAACAAGGTTAGAAATATATCAACACTCAGGTTTAAAACATAAATTTGGATGCATACCAAAATATGAAGGACCAACTGCTTTGATGATGAGCTCAAGCAATAAATAAAAGAGTGGTGTGACCTAATAACTAATTGAAACCATCTTTCAATAGGATCACTATATTCTTGTTTCTCTTCTTTGTTTAGGTCACACTGAATGTCTTCCTCTACCATGCTATGCAGATTATCCTCTTCAAGATGATTGGCCTTTGGATTACATACATGATCTGTTGAGAGGCATGCTAAGGAATCCTCAATATTAGGTTCCACTAGTTTATCTCCATTAAATTCTATCCATGATTATTTATTCCCCTCAACAAATTGATAAGAAGAATCCAACGAGACTTCTAAATCTTCCTATGGAGAGACAACTAAATTATTGTCTGTTGTCAAGATATTCTCTTCTTGAGAAGTGGATATCCCAATTGCTACAAGAATGCGAGAAATTTCTTGGAGGAACATTCTTCAAGCTCTTGATCATCCTGCAATTACTCTAGCTGGTTGATAATCCCTGTCTCGCAACACAAATTAGTACTCAGGGGTTCTTACAGCACCCCAAAAATGATTTATCATCAAAGATTTGAATATTAAAACTAAGAAATTAAAACTATTTGCAAAAATAAAACACACCAAACTTGAACTCCTTGCATTACTAGGACCCTGTTGTCACCAGGTTATTGGTTCACACAAGTTANGGTACCGAAATTCTGGAAGTGACTATCAAATCCCAGAGCTGAATATGTTGATTTGGCCTTGCCGACAAAAGTTGCAAAAGAATATCAAGGTTTCATCAACCACTCCCCCATGCCTAAGGTTTTTCGTGGCCTCATGCAAACAATGTGAGATGCTAAAAAGGTTTCTCAGAGAGTTGCGAACATCTACTAAAAACAAACCAATAGAACTAATTAAAACTGGATTTTTATTCATGCTTAAAAACAAAAAATTTAGGGAAAATGTCAAAAGTTGAATTATTAGCTATGAATAAAATAGTTTGGACTTAACATTCAGTTTCAGATGCTATTAAAAATATCACTTAATTAATCATCCTTGTGAAACAACAGTCTTAAAATAGATAGGTAAAGATAAAGCATGAATGCATCATTTTTAACAACTTAAGGAAAAAGAAGAATTTTGAAGAAACAGGTCATGAAGCACTCCCTTAAGTGTTATCTTTTGTTGAAAAGGATGCCTTCTCCACTTTTGAAACCCTTCCAGTATTATGTGTACATTCAGAGGATGAAGAGATTCCCTTCTCATAAGATTCCAAACAAAATTATCATAACTTTTAGAAAGAAATCTACTATAGGAAAAACAGTTTGCTTTGTTAACTTTTGACATTACCATTTATGAAAAGTATGAAAGATAGGTTGAATTGTACTTATGTGCAACATTTATTTATTTATTTATTTACTATCCTACTCTAATTAAACAAAAGAAAATGGCCTTCAAGTATAGGAATACTCCCAGTGAAGCCATGTGCGTAACAAGGTTAGAAATATATCAACACTCAGGTTTAAAACATAAATTTGGATGCATACCAAAATATGAAGGACCAACTTCTTTGATGATGAGATCAAGCAATAAATAAAAGAGTGGTGTGACCTAATAACTAATTGAAACCATCTTTCAATAGGATCACTATATTCGTGTTTCTCTTCTTTGTTTAGGTCACACTGAATGTCTTCCTCTACCATGCTATGCAGATTATCCTCTTCAAGATGATTGGCCTTTGGATTACATACATGATCTGTTGAGAGGCATGCTAAGGAATCCTCAATATTAGGTTCCACTAGTTTATCTCCATTAAATTCTATCCATGATTATTTATTCCCCTCAACAAATTGATAAGAAGAATCCAACGAGACTTCTAAATCTTCCTATGGAGAGACAACTAAATTATTGTCTGTTGTCAAGATATTCTCTTCTTGAGAAGTGGATATCCCAATTGCTACAAGAATGCGAGAAATTTCTTGGAGGAACATTCTTCAAGCTCTTGATCATCCTGCAATTACTCTAGCTGGTTGATAATCCCTGTCTCGCAACACAAATTAGTACTCAGGGGTTCTTACAGCACCCCAAAAATGATTTATCATCAAAGATTTGAATATTAAAACTAAGAAATTAAAACTATTTGCAAAAATAAAACACACCAAACTTGAACTCCTTGCATTACTAGGACCCTGTTGTCACCAGGTTATTGGTTCACACAAGTTATCTCATCATAAATAAAACTAAATTTGCATAAAAGAAGGAAAAAACACACTTGCATTAAAAGAAGAGGAAAACCTAACTTTGGAGCAACCCCGCCAAAGTGGATGTGTGGGCTCTTCCCACACGTCTTACCGTCTTCTCTCTTCCCTTAAGTCATCCATAAAACCAATCCAAAACTATTAAAACAATCTAATTTAAATACTACCTATTATCGTTTACAACTCCCCGACAACGACGCCAAAATGTTGGTGCAATTATTTGCATAATATATTACAAAACATAAATTATCGACCGAGATTCGTAATCAGTAGAATTGATGCACTATATGTGTCGATAACAGATTGGTTCCTATGTCTGTTTAGTATAGATTAGATGAGAAAACCATCAATAACAAAATACTATGTTTTGGAATATCTAAATGCTTCACACAACTTCAAACCTAGAAGATAAATCTCATAGTAAAACTCTCAAACAAACACTCAATTGAAAATGCTCTTGCTTAGATGACAAGTCTGTTCATTATAGGCTCATGAAATGGAGAGATGAACTTAGATCTTGCTTCTTATAGCATTTACAACAGTAATCAACAATCCACTTTATTCACTCTTAGACAAAAATCCACCATAACTCTATTCACTCCAATCAAACCTTCCTTAGTACAGAAAAAAAAAAACAACATGACCAAGAGACTTCATTATATGGAACATGAAGGTGAGAGATGAAGTCTTATGGTTCTTGTACCTACTAAGAACACCACAATTACAAACTCAAAATAATAACATTCACTTGCTTAACAATTCCACACATCAAACTCTTATCAATTAAACATTAATCTGTAGGAATGGAAACAAAACTATATACTATGTTCAATGTTTAATCATATAGTCATACTGATTCAAAATCAAATAGCTCTGTACTGAACTTAAAATTCATTTAAAATCATTTACAACACACAATTATTAAATGTTCACACTCACACAATCACACAAAAATCAAGAATTATAATTACAAATAAAATACAATGAAGCTTACCTTGATTGGGTTAGTGGGCCCTTGTCGTACCAACAAGGAGGATTAAGAAAGACTTACAGAGAATAAGACTTGAACATACACGTGAAATCCATGAATTTTCACTTATATCATTACTTGAGAAGTAGGTGTACAATCAACAATCTTCAAAAATCAAACCTACAACATAACAATTCCTTCTTCAAGAACCAATATTACAACATAATAATCCTCCCCTAATCATACCTATGAGGTATTATTTATAAATAAAATCCATGGAGGAATGGATGAAACTGAATCCCCAAACCAAGAAAACATTTTTTACAATTTTAGGATAAATCCCAAAAATCTTTGTTTTTGAACAATTTGGGCAGATTCAAGTTAGGGCTCCACCCATATCTCCCAAACAAATTCTAATTTATAAAACTTGCACACGTTGTACTCAATTTTCCATATTCTAGACAAAACCCATATATTAGAATTTATAGATCTGATACCATATGCACGAAAATCGAGGCGCAAGTTGGCAGTTTGAGTTTTTTGTTAATTTTCGCAAAATCATTCCCCCTAAGATGGAGGTCCACACATCCAAGATGGGTGAATTTTTACCCACATGTCTACATGAAGACATCGTTATGGAAAAAACCCATGTTCTTGATTTTCTTCTAGAAACATTCAAAAATTTCGAATTATGTCTAGTACCGGATTAACACAGGATGGTACCGGAATAACACAGGCTAGTACAGGAATAGAACAGGGAAGTACCAGATCAATGTTGTGTGGGTATGTTAGTACTTGATCAATACTTCTTAAGAATCAAATGATTGGGATCATGCAAAATCAAACATTTAATCGTTTTAACTCAACAAAACTAAACAAACTGTGCTTTAATCATAAGTTACCTCTTATGCACGTGAGCAAGATCATTGAGTGTATTTATGGAGGAAATAGTCAATTAGATACAAATGGCATAGGTAAAATAGGCTCATATAGAGGGTAATATAGGGAATTAGAAGTGTCAAAACTGAGACTCAACAATCATACGTTCCCAAGTATGTCCTATATGTCCTTTATTACTCAGTAGATATGGGCACCATTTTTTACTAGGATCAATTAATATTGAACAAGATGTCCCATCAATTGTCTAATTTCATTCAGACTAAGAGGTTCTCCATGACCTCTTGTTTTTTCCTCTCTCTTATCTACTGTAATACATTTTAGAGCATTCCCCTAAAGGACAATGCCATTTTTTAGGAAGACCCTATTCAATTATGGTATCCGACACTTTGTAAGCGTGAGGCCCCATTTTTTTTTACCAAATCCTGGATTCTTTTGTCAAGTATTGCAAAAGGATGTTCATAGGAACTGAGCTGAATAGTGTCAAAGAAGTGACCATGGATTTTATCAAGGGGAATGGAGTGTGCATATTTAAAGAGTAGCTCACATACATAAGGTTCTTTGGTTTCAAAGGGAAACCATTGCTTCTCCCCTAATTTGAGTGTGACATATTTTTGGCATATGATTTGTGAAGATGGTACATGTCGTGGTCCTTATTCTTTGACAAGAAGAGGAAGCAACAATTTATTCCCATGCCATTTAAAATTGTTGGGATTACAGTCAAAATTTCGTCAAGTCTCATCGAGATGGTAGGGTTCCATGGAAATTTTCCTCACTTCCACTAGTTTCATATTTTTTTTAAACAGGGTGGGATTTTCGTCGTTATTGCCATGAAAGTTTGTCACAATATCGATGAAAATATTAATTTAACCTAGTCAAGATTTTCGTCGCTATAGCGACAAACGTTCGTGGCAATAGTGACGAAAATTTTGTCTTTTTCATTGGTCGGTGTTAACAACTAGTTGACTATTTTATCTATATATACATGACTTTAAGGGACTTTGCGACACAATTGCTATAGTTGCGACAGTGTTCTTGGCTTTTTTTTGAGTTTTTTATTTTTTTAGTCACCCACCGGTTGAACAAATCCAATTCTCGATCTACATAGCTCGTATTTTGAACTTGCAAGGCTAGTATGTTATTTTTTATTGATGTACTCATTTAACTTGTAATTTTTTTTNTGTTTCTCTTCTTTGTTTAGGTCACACTGAATGTCTTCCTCTACCATGCTATGCAGATTATCCTCTTCAAGATGATTGGCCTTTGGATTACATACATGATCTGTTGAGAGGCATGCTAAGGAATCCTCAATATTAGGTTCCACTAGTTTATCTCCATTAAATTCTATCCATGATTATTTATTCCCCTCAACAAATTGATAAGAAGAATCCAACGAGACTTCTAAATCTTCCTATGGAGAGACAACTAAATTATTGTCTGTTGTCAAGATATTCTCTTCTTGAGAAGTGGATATCCCAATTGCTACAAGAATGCGAGAAATTTCTTGGAGGAACATTCTTCAAGCTCTTGATCATCCTGCAATTACTCTAGCTGGTTGATAATCCCTGTCTCGCAACACAAATTAGTACTCAGGGGTTCTTACAGCACCCCAAAAATGATTTATCATCAAAGATTTGAATATTAAAACTAAGAAATTAAAACTATTTGCAAAAATAAAACACACCAAACTTGAACTCCTTGCATTACTAGGACCCTGTTGTCACCAGGTTATTGGTTCACACAAGTTAGCTCATCATAAATAAAACTAAATTTGCATAAAAGAAGGAAAAAACACACTTGCATTAAAAGAAGAGGAAAACCTAACTTTGGAGCAACCCCACCAAAGTGGATGTGTGGGATCTTCCCACACGTCTTACCGTCTTCTCTCTGCCCTTAAGTCATCCATAAAACCAATCCAAAACCATTAAAACAATCTAATTTAAATACTACCTATTATCGTTTACAACTCCCCGACAATGACGCCAAAATGTTGGTGCAATTATTTGCATAATATATTACAAAACATAAATTATCGACCGAGATTCATAATCAGTAGAATTGATGCACTATATGTGTCGATAACAAATAGGTTCCTATCTCTGTTTAGTATAGATTAGATGAGAAAACCATCAATAAAAAAATACTATGTTTTGGAATATCTAAATGCTTCACACAACTTCAAACCTAGAAGATAAATCTCATAGTAAAACTCTCAAACAAACACTCAATTGAAAATGCTCTTGCTTAGATGACAAGTCTGTTCATTATAGGCTCATGAAATGGAGAGATGAACTTAGATCTTGCTTCTTATAGCATTTACAACAGTAATCAACAATCCACTTTATTCACTCTTAGACAAAAATCCACCATAACTCTATTCACTCCAATCAAACCTTCCTTAGTACAGAAAAAAAAAAACAACATGACCAAGAGACTTCATTATATGGAACATGAAGGTGAGAGATGAAGTCTTATGGTTCTTGTACCTACTAAGAACACCACAATTACAAACTCAAAATAATAACATTCACTTGCTTAACAATTCCACACATCAAACTCTTATCAATTAAACATTAATCTGTAGGAATGGAAACAAAACTATATACTATGTTCAATGTTTAATCATATAGTCATACTGATTCAAAATCAAATAGCTCTGTACTGAACTTAAAATTCATTTAAAATCATTTACAACACACAATTATTAAATGTTCACACTCACACAATCACACAAAAATCAAGAATTATAATTACAAATAAAATACAATGAAGCTTACCTTGATTGGGTTAGTGGGCCCTTGTCGTACCAACAAGGAGGATTAAGAAAGACTTACAGAGAATAAGACTTGAACATACACGTGAAATCCATGAATTTTCACTTATATCATTACTTGAGAAGTAGGTGTACAATCAACAATCTTCAAAAATCAAACCTACAACATAACAATTCCTTCTTCAAGAACCAATATTACAACATAATAATCCTCCCCTAATCATACCTATGAGGTATTATTTATAAATAAAATCCATGGAGGAATGGATGAAACTGAATCCCCAAACCAAGAAAACATTTTTTACAATTTTAGGATAAATCCCAAAAATCTTTGTTTTTGAACAATTTGGGCAGATTCAAGTTAGGGCTCCACCCATATCTCCCAAACAAATTCTAATTTATAAAACTTGCACACGTTGTACTCAATTTTCCATATTCTAGACAAAACCCATATATTAGAATTTATAGATCTGATACCATATGCACGAAAATCGAGGCGCAAGTTGGCAGTTTGAGTTTTTTGTTAATTTTCGCAAAATCATTCCCCCTAAGATGGAGGTCCACACATCCAAGATGGGTGAATTTTTACCCACATGTCTACATGAAGACATCGTTATGGAAAAAACCCATGTTCTTGATTTTCTTCTAGAAACATTCAAAAATTTCGAATTATGTCTAGTACCGGATTAACACAGGATGGTACCGGAATAACACAGGCTAGTACAGGAATAGAACAGGGAAGTACCAGATCAATGTTGTGTGGGTATGTTAGTACTTGATCAATACTTCTTAAGAATCAAATGATTGGGATCATGCAAAATCAAACATTTAATCGTTTTAACTCAACAAAACTAAACAAACTGTGCTTTAATCATAAGTTACCTCTTATGCACGTGAGCAAGATCATTGAGTGTATTTATGGAGGAAATAGTCAATTAGATACAAATGGCATAGGTAAAATAGGCTCATATAGAGGGTAATATAGGGAATTAGAAGTGTCAAAACTGAGACTCAACAATCATACGTTCCCAAGTATGTCCTATATGTCCTTTATTACTCAGTAGATATGGGCACCATTTTTTACTAGGATCAATTAATATTGAACAAGATGTCCCATCAATTGTCTAATTTCATTCAGACTAAGAGGTTCTCCATGACCTCTTGTTTTTTCCTCTCTCTTATCTACTGTAATACATTTTAGAGCATTCCCCTAAAGGACAATGCCATTTTTTAGGAAGACCCTATTCAATTATGGTATCCGACACTTTGTAAGCGTGAGGCCCCATTTTTTTTTACCAAATCCTGGATTCTTTTGTCAAGTATTGCAAAAGGATGTTCATAGGAACTGAGCTGAATAGTGTCAAAGAAGTGACCATGGATTTTATCAAGGGGAATGGAGTGTGCATATTTAAAGAGTAGCTCACATACATAAGGTTCTTTGGTTTCAAAGGGAAACCATTGCTTCTCCCCTAATTTGAGTGTGACATATTTTTGGCATATGATTTGTGAAGATGGTACATGTCGTGGTCCTTATTCTTTGACAAGAAGAGGAAGCAACAATTTATTCCCATGCCATTTAAAATTGTTGGGATTACAGTCAAAATTTCGTCAAGTCTCATCGAGATGGTAGGGTTCCATGGAAATTTTCCTCACTTCCACTAGTTTCATATTTTTTTTAAACAGGGTGGGATTTTCGTCGTTATTGCCATGAAAGTTTGTCACAATATCGATGAAAATATTAATTTAACCTAGTCAAGATTTTCGTCGCTATAGCGACAAACGTTCGTGGCAATAGTGACGAAAATTTTGTCTTTTTCATTGGTCGGTGTTAACAACTAGTTGACTATTTTATCTATATATACATGACTTTAAGGGACTTTGCGACACAATTGCTATAGTTGCGACAGTGTTCTTGGCTTTTTTTTGAGTTTTTTATTTTTTTAGTCACCCACCGGTTGAACAAATCCAATTCTCGATCTACATAGCTCGTATTTTGAACTTGCAAGGCTAGTATGTTATTTTTTATTGATGTACTCATTTAACTTGTAATTTTTTTT
>JZKD02S1232647.1:0-12377 GCA_000966675.3 Picea glauca
TATTCCATTCTTTCTCACTTGATTCTTCTTTCTCAATTTCTCTCTGCAAATGTTTGCGTTATTTTCTAGCTAGATCTACTCTGTGCAGGTTCAACACATTTACACCTCTTTCATTACTTCCTTCCTTTTTCTTAGATGATCCTTCTCTTATCCTCCAACTCCCCTATGTGCGCAAATCTCATTTATTTTTCGAACCTCATTATCATCACATGATTTTCACATAGTAGCATCTTTATCCACGTATTCAATGATTTCAAGAACCTGCCACTTGAGCCTTTGAAAACAAATTTTTTTACAACATTGTATGACTGAATACAATCTACGAAAATTTTTGTAACATGACCCCCTAGTATACTATCCAACCAAAAATCAGTTACTCAAGGAGTTGGGTTACTTACCGAATTTATCTTCCTTACCAGTTCCAGAGTCCAATTCTTCGGTGTTGCAACACTAAACCTTCCTGTCTTCTCTACTAACCTTTCTAGCCATTCGGTCAGAATTTCTGGGAATTCGCCAAAGAAAATTTCATGTTGATCTATGAAAACATACTTTTTCATCCATTGCTTGTGCAAAGTCCCATTATTTTCTTTCCAACCAGTATGCGATTTCTTTCTTAGTCGACCTCTAAAACATTCCTCAATCGCAAATTCCCTCTCCCGAAAAACATAACCATTTGTTGGTTGCTTCTTGTCTACGCATGGGTTATAGGACCCAAGGTTTGGTTTGATTGTGACCAATAAAACCCTCAAGACACTGACCCTTTCGACATCACCTTCTTGCACAGATGAAGTCTCACCGGAGGTATCTATTGGGGCTACACGAATAAAGTTTCTGAAACAGTAAGGGAAAGGGAGGTTGATGCATGAATCATTATTCATGATCTTAACTTATGTAAGTTTTTTATTATTTCCTAAACTATCACAGCCATACATGAACATTACAACATAACCAATTGGTATATTAAATCCATTCTGTGAAGTATATCATCATTCATGAATGCATAAAGACAAGTAAGAACACACAACACAATATTCTATTTAAACTCCTTCTTTATTCATCTTCTTTCCTACTAACTGACTATTACAATCATTATCTTTCCATAGCCTCAATTCTCGTTCATGCACACACTCTCATACTCACATACACATACCTTTCTCTTTCTCCCAATCCCTTTACATATTTATACCCCAAAATCTAGGGTTTCAAGTTCTATTCTTATCTATCCCAAAATAACCCATTACAATGCATGGCATAGACATCTTCAAATAACTAGATATTTATTCTTTTTGTTGTCCTTCTATTTCTGGAAAGTCGCACTATCGTCGTTTGTGATTCCTTTTCTCACTTTCTTTCTTTATCCTTTTGTCTTTCCACTATCTCTATCATTCACGTCCTTTCTATCTTATATGTGAATTATTCCTTCTGCACGATTCCCTCCTTTTGTGCACTTTCTTCCTTCTGCACTATTTCTTTATACTTAGTCTTTTAAAAATTTGCCTGTCCAACAGTAAAGAATATAAACTCACAAGGAAATCTAGAGTAATTTACTAAGCAATTCAACATAATCAGACATAGTGAATATGAACACTTTTTTGTTAAAATGTAAGTCATTGCAGAGGATGGATGTTCCTCCCAGCCATATACTTTTTGTTCCATTTATCAATAGTAAGTCACCCTCGAGTTGCGGTTATGAATACAAAAGGGATGGTGGTTCCTGAGGTTGGTTATTATCCCATCTCAGCAACTCCCACAACCATTCCACTCTGCGAGATCTCCTCCCCTCAACCCACAAAACCCAAGGAATGGGATCTCATTCTCTTCCATGCACTACCTTAGGATATCTGCCTTGCCTCCAGGACTTCAAAAAAAGTTGGATAGGAATATCTCTGCTGGTAATCCACAAATCCATGACTATAACCAATATTTCTCACCAAAACGAAACACTTGCTCTCTTGACAATTTCTTAAACTAAATCTGTTCACATTCCCACGAATTCTCTCTCCATGAATTTACGACTCCAAGCAACTGTTCTTCATGCCCAATTTCTCCTTCAAGTTTCAATGCTATAGTCTCTCATGTTTCTCCTCCAACTGCAAACCATTTTAGGACTTTCTCTGTGCTCCCTCTACCCATTCAAATTATTCCTTCCTTGACTCTCACTCTTCCCAAAAGGTATTTTCTTGACTCTCACACTTCTCCCATTCTTGGTTGTACTCATCCCACTCTATCCTTAATTATATGAGATGATATTACACCAACCCTCTTACATGCATTCAATGATTAAGGATTGAAAACACTCAATATAAAATAGAAGGTTTATACACAACGATAATTTTGAAAGATGGTTTGGGTTTGATATTCATGGGTAACTTCCCCTTTGGACCCCCTCCTCTTAGGCATTCCCTCTCTTGTGGATACTTAGCCCACAAATATTTGTCTATGTCTCTCTGCAAGGAAAACACCCTGAAGGGCTGCTTCTATCATGCCCCCAAGGGTATAACTCTGATCAATAGGCATCATACGCATGCAAAAGTAAAAGGAGAAGGCGTGAAAGTGGGCACATTACCAAATTAAGATTTTTATACTAAGGTTGGCGTACGAGATAAAGCCTCAAAAGTTGAAGGTTGAGAACTTGAAGCAGATCCTTAAGTTTGATCTGCTGCGCTCCTCTCTTTTCTATAAGGCCGGTTAGAGTAACGAGCCTCTTAAATCCAAGTATTTTTAAAAAATTAGGTCCTCTTGGTTATGCTCAAATCACTACCTCGCTCCACTTTGAGCCTTTCATATTTAAGTTCTTCCTTGCCCTCCTTTGTCGGGAAAGCCATTCTTCCTTCCCACCAGATAAAAAAAAGATGAACTTAGCAGACACCCACCCAGGTAGGCTCAACCATTATAGGTAAGCAATACACATATTCCCCTTTCTTCAGACCTCTTCTCACAAAGCTCCTGAGCTTGAGGTTTGATCTCTTTGAACCAGGTCTGTGAGTCCTTACTTATTTTACCGGCTGGCTCCAAGGATTTCTTCTAGGAGGACTAGGCATATCTAAAAAAGACTCCAACTTCACTCCTATTCAGGAAATTCTCACAGTGCTCCTAGGCTTAAGGTCTGATTCCCTTGCTCCAAGGCTTAAGGCTTTTTTTTCTTCCAATGCTCCTGGGACGAGGCTCTGGGAATTAAGACTCGTCTTCCAATGTTATTGGGCGAGCTTATTCCATGGGACTTTGAGAAATTATCACAATGCTCTTGGGCTTAAGGTAGAGCCTTATATAAAAATGCTCCTGGGATGGGCTCTGAAGCTTAAGGTTAGCAAGAATTTCAAATAAACAGGACCAACACCCAAGAAAGCAACATAAACTAAAGAAAGCCCGAGTAGTATAAACTAAACCTGTATGTTCTGTGTTGTCAACTTTGTTCTTTGTGGATAAAAACGTATATAACGTGCGTTGATTAAGCATGTGCACAATGAACAATCCTCACTTCCCATGAACCTTGATTTCAAAGCGTCTTCTCCTATTTCCTATGATAAATTTTATTTGTTATTTCAGATGGACATATTACATCGGTTGGTCTATGGAAATAAATTATATTTTCATTATACATCGCTAAACTAGGGATTAAAAATGGGGTTGTTACATCCCACATCTACGTGTCTCCCACTACTCCCCCCCCCTTCTCTCTATCTTCATTCTCTCTCTAAAAAATCTCTCTCTCATTTTCTCACCCTATCCCCCTCTCCCTATATCATTTTCCCCTAATCTCCTCTCTCTCTCCCCCCACTCTTCTCCCCTCCTCTCTCTCTTTCTCCCCTTCTATCATTTCCCCCTATTATCCTCTCTCCTTCTCTCCCTCTCTCTCCTCCAATATTATCCCCTCCTCTCTCTCCTTCTGTGTATCTCTTTACCTAGATAGCTCCCTCCCTCTCTAGGGAGGGAGGGACTAGCTCCCTCCCTCCCTAGGTTGTCTTCCTTCATTTCTTTTTCATCATCATTTGAACTATTATGCATGGCTTTGACTTTTGTTTTTGACTTGTTTATTTCATCATCTGCCTATAGCTTCTGATTAGACCAAGACCAACCAAATAGAGGAAGCCACGATCTCGTGACTCTTATCTCATCAATATGTGAATGAAAAATAACATCCTTTCTTCTTGTTCGCATTAACTTTTCTCCAGCATTCTCATTTTTTGAGTGAACTGAACCATTACAATTATTGGAGCAGTTACATTCCCATACAAAAGTATTCAGAGAAGAGCCAACTCCAACTTTGTGAGAAAGAGTCATTTTTTCAAAGAAATGCCTACACTCCAAAACTCCACTTGAAATAACAACCATTAAGGCAAACTAGGCCAGATAGCACAAAAACAAGATAAAAATTAATCACTCACTGCTGATGAAGCATGGTAATGTATACAAGTATATGTGGGGCTTATATAGTATATACACCTAGAATCTCTGATGAAACTCATATGGTTCTTCTTCTATATATAACTAGAATATGTGAGGACACATTTATAATTCTCAACCCATGAATTTTAGATGACTTCGTTGAATAGTAGGTTGCTTGAGTCCAAGAAGCCGCAAAAGGGCATTCAAGAGAAGGTTGGTTGTAAGACTATGATTATCACATGAGTACTTTCTTTATTTTATGGATTTGGTTAATAAGAGGAGAAAATCAATTTTTAACGAGTGTTGCATGGTAGCGTAGTCCCTACTGGGTTGAATTAGGAATAAATGCACAGGGATGGGGAAAACGTAGTGGAGGTAGATGGAAATTGTAGCGGAGATGTGGCAAGCATCATGAAGCATAGGTGGTATCCATGCAGTAAATGCCACATGTCCTCTAGAGTCCCATTTATTTTTTGAAACTATACAATCCATCTTGTTATGTTCAAAATTTCCATTCTTTCTAGTAGTGTGAGCTATGTTCGAAATTTTCRTTCTTACCTTGCATGTTTTATCTCTTCAATGTATACTTTCAAMTGGTTAGAGTTAAGTACAATTTCCATAGATCATCTGGCTTGTATGTCTCTATATGTGCTAGGACAAAAAAAGTTATTTGCATAGYAGGAGAAAAATATATGCATGAGAAAAAGATAATTCAAATTAAATAAACGCAATTTCTTGACATTCAACATAGTTGAMGATAAACATTTATGAGCACATAAATAYAAAAGGAGATAAAAAATAGTTTTATTTGAAATATATCAAAAAATAATATTGTCTGTTACATATTCCTAGAAATTTAAATGCGTTTGTCATATAGACTGGGATTGGGGCTCCCGCGAACCATAAGAGAAATATGTACAAGAAATAGGGTTGTGGAAAGAAGAAGTGGGCGACAATAGAGTGTAATACCTAAAAAGAAGAAATTGGAAGGCATCTGTCTTTGGCTAGACATTTCTATTTTAAAAGGTGGAATAACTAGATTAATAAACAAAGAATGATGTGATCAGTATAGACTTACAGTGATGGTAGGTATCACCCCTTTTTTTATTTCCTGGTTGATGCATTTTTATTGTTGTCGTCGATGACTATTGGAATCATGCCAATTGCTTGTTTCCTTTCGTCGGTGACCTGCTTCAATTCCCTTTCGACCCATTCTTCATTGTATCTTCTCAAGGGGGAAACGTTGATCTGATTCCATATTTTTATGTTGAAAAGTTCCTTTTCTAATTCCCTTAGATCGGTAGAAATATTATGTAGAGCCTGATCAATGTATTCATTCTATACCAAATAGTCGACTAGCCAGTTGTTCACGTCATCTTCACCATATTCAAGGATGCTGTAAAAATTTTCTAAAGACAATGCCTTAAAAATATCAACTTGTTTATCAAAAGCTTGCTTAGTTAAGGGAAAGGAGTTGATGATTAACTTGGGGTCTTGGACCTTGCTGGTCCTTTCGGCTAAGTCTATTTCGGTTAACTTTGTGAATAATGTTTCTTTCTTTGATATGGCTTGTTCACATGATTGGACAATGAGATGTAGGTTCTTCACTTTCTCTTTCCATCATGCATTTAATTGAGTGATCGATTTTTGGAGGGGAGATCTTGTTGTCTTCTTCTTGTTTCTACCAGGTTGTTGACATGGGTGCCAAAAGGGAGGACCATGTCTAAATAGAAACATTCTTCATTTTTTAAATCCGCCTGCAAATGTTTGAGAAAAGTATTTTCCCTCGCTCCAAGGGAATCCATACTTTGTGATGTTTCCCAAGCCTTAGTAATCAATTCCATTCTTTCAAAAATTAATTATACTATTCTCCACATATTCTCTACATGATGCGAGGAGGCTGGAGGATCCTTTTAACTTGGCTGCAGGGATGGCAAGCATGGCTATTGCTAAAGGACTACCAAGCAATGGCATAATAATCAAATCTTCCTTCAATTCCTTGACCCTGTCCTTTAGTTTGGCATTCACAGCCTCAATGCCTCCAATGGAATCATCAAGAGAATCTTCGATTTCTCTGTGAAGTTGAGATATTTGGGATGGATGCATGTTCGCAAGGTTAACTTCTTAATGAGATTTTCCTTTCTTATTTTTACATCTCTCTTTTCAATAATTAGTTTTTTAGACTCGYCGTAAAAAACATCACTCTGGGATAYGAAGGATTCATCTTCGTAAAAAAAAATCRGTATCAACTATGTCCATTGSGYGATTATGCTGGATCACATCTTCGKTCTGATCAAGGTTGTGGAATACACTATCTAGATCAATCTCAAGTTCCATGTTCTCACTCTCAATTTCRGCCTCTTCTTCCTGCCCTACAAYTYTTTTTCTCTTCTTCTCCATGGGAAGCTTGTGAGAACTATCAATTTTAGGGTGAGGAGGGTTGTTATMTCCTCCTCCATTTGAATARTTATGGGTTTCTTTCTTATTGTAGTGGGCCTTTGGAGYGATGCTCCAGGATGTCGTACTTTTGGGAGTGTTATATGACGATTGAAAACTCTTATCACTAAGGCCTTTTCCTAGTTRCTTATACAATTAAGTGGCGCTTTGCAATGCATCTAKATCACCGACATTAGAAGCATGAGTTTTTTCGCCAGTGTCTCTGTTTTCGCTCAGGTGTTTCTAGAAAAAATAATTTTCGAGGCCAACTGTAAGTAAATGTTCTAATTTTGTTTTATTAGGGTMRAACCCTATTATCATTTYAGCACATCTTAGGTTCAAGTTGTTGATATGAGTTGTGAATTCGTCAATTTTTTTTACATTTCTTAACACGAAGTCCCCGACTTTCCAAGGCAGAGAATGAACTRTTTTTTTCTCTTCTCATGGAATAGATGCAACCAATAGTTKTATTGCCTTTCTATTTCTGTAACAAACATTATGTCCCTAATGTGACATGGAAGGAGAGCAGGTTTTTCCTTGGAGCCAAAAATCCTTATCACACTGTAATTATCCATTTGTTCAAGTGCCCCCTTCCTGTCCAAAAAATGTGTTGCCTGGTTAGATATGCGGGGAGCATCTTCTCCTATTAATAAAACTTTGAAAATAGAGACAAAGTCATTAAAAACCTCATAAAAAAAATGGGAGGCCTTGTGCTTCCACAAAGCCTTGTACCAGAAGGTTACTGGGTGTAATTCCCAATTTACCTTCTTGGACAGAGACAATTTTGGAAACTGACAGCAATGCGCTATCCCAAAAACCAAGTAGGATGACATATAAAATTTCTTCTCCTTTTTGAAGCTTGAAAATTGGGAATAGATTTCATGGGAAATTAGCTTCCCCCAATTAAAAATGGCTTGTTCCTTGACTGTGAAATACAAAATATAAAGAACCATGCAACAAATAATTGTTGTGGATTCCCATCACGTTATTCTTGTAAACAAGAAGGTATTTTCCCCAAATGAATTTCTAAATGAGCTAACCTACAAGTTTGTGATATCTTCAGGAACTTCCATCAGGTATTCCAGGAACTCGGGAAAGAGCTCCAACCCGTTATTATGATTTCTTAGGAACTTATTGGAGTCTTATCCTCTAAATGTCAATGTTAGCTCCAAAAATATTAACATCTGGCAGAAGACCTGAGGTGACAAAGAAATGAAAGAGTGGTCCCACAGTGTAATAATTATTTGGCGTGAAATATATTTATCGTCGCACCAAGAGACCAAATACTTACAGTCAAAAACTTCAGGGACACAACCTACACGAGCAATCCCAGAGGTCCAAATTATTTTGTGCTGGGTAGAAGGGGATGAGTAGTAAGAATATTCCATGGACTACTAGAAGTTCTGGTCCTCACACCCAAAGATGTTCACTGTATCTCCACAAAAATGTTGTCGAGCTGGTTCCATAATTTTATGAGAACGTCCATTTTCTCTAGACGATGCTTGAAATGAACAGTTCGATGGGATAATATAACCCTCCGTAAATTTTGGTTCAATGCGTGTGAATGGGAAATTTCCTTGATCCTTTCTCTCATTAATGAAAATATCTATGGGTGTTGCATGATGAGATGTTAGAAATAAAGATTACTTATTTCATACTTAGAAGTGTAAAGGTGGAGGGTACGACAAAGAGAAATTAAGGATTGGAGGTTTCATGAATGTGCCAACCCGATGATGTGTGAATGACATTCCATGATGTTTGGAATTAACACTCGGAAGGGATAATATAACCCTCATAAAATCTTGGTTTAATGCGTATTAATGGGAGATCTCCTCAACTTTTTCGCTCATGAATGACAATCTATACGGTTCCTGCATGATGAACTGTTAGCATTAAAACTTACTAATTTCATATTTAGAAATAAGACCTTATATATATATATATATATATATATATATGTTTTTATAAACAATTTTTTATTATAAACAATTGTGAAGGTGATGCAGATGGGGAAGAGAAAGTAAGGAATGGCCAAGTATGAAAGGAAGTCAAACAGGATTCAAAATAAAGTTACATGGGATACTCAGGAGAGGTGAGTGTTCGATGATCAAATTGTATGTCTCGGAATTTTTTACTGCAAAACACGTAAAATGGAAGAGGGCATGATGGGGCAGTTTGGTGACCAGCTTGTATATTTGTGGAATTTCGGGAAAGTTCCTAAGTATGGAATAGGGAAACGGTTGGTCGAACTCATTTTCAGAATTAAGGATTGAATATTTCGTGAATGGGCCAACCCGACGATGCGCAAATGAAATTCCATGATGTTTGAAATTAACACTCGGAAGGGATAATATAACCATCTGGAAATCTTGGTTTAATGCGTATTAATGGGAGATGTCCTCAAATCTTGGTTTAGCATTGAATCTTTCTAATTGAATACTTAGAAATAGGACCTTATATATATATATATATATATATATATGAAAAGCGGTCAGACAGGCTTGAAAGTAGGGTTGCAAGGGATACCGTCAGGCGCTCACCTATCCTCTGTATCCCTTGCAACCCTACTTTCAAGCCCGTCCAACCAATTTTCATATATATATATATATAAATGTTTTTATAAACAATTTTTTATTATAAACAAGTGCGAAGGTGACAGGGACAGGGAAGAGCAACCAAGAAATGGCCAAGTATGAAAAGCGGTCGGGCGGGTTTCAAAATAGGATTATAGGGGAATATCATGAGAGGTGAGGGCTTGACAGTCAAATTGTATGTCTCGGAAATTTTGTTTGAAAAATGTGTAAAAGGGAAGAGTGCATGATGGGGGCAGTCGGGCAACCGATTTGTATATTTGCAGAATTTTGGGTGTTATTTGTAGGTCGTGGAACAATGGAAGGGTAATATTGAGCCCGCATGTTCGGGAACCTACAATTGAAAAATTGGCTAAGTATGGAATAGGGAAATGGTTGGTCGGACTCGTTTTCTCTAATAGATTGAAATTTGTAATAGATATCCCATTACTTGACAAGATCTTTTCTACATGTATATCACGGAATTCTAGGTGTTTATTGCAGGTCGTGGAACAATGCAAGGGAAATATTGAACCTGCATATCTGGGAACCCACAAGAGAAAAATTCCGTAAGTATGGAATAGGGAAATGGTTAGTGGAATTTGTTTTCGCTAATATATTGATATTTGTAATAGATATCCCATTACCTGGTAGAATATTTTCCGCATGTTTTTGGACAAGTTGTGTAGGGACAATTATTATGATGGTCTCCTTGAGGCATGGTGAGTTGTCAGCATTAAACCTCAGCTATTGAATAGTTGGAAATAAGTGTGAAGGTGGAGGGCACATGAAACAACGATTAGGAATTGGATATTTTGTGAACCCTCCAACCCGACGATTCGCGAAAGAGATTCAAAGAAATGGCGAAGTATGAAAAGAGGACGGATGATCTTCAAAATGGGGTGAAAATAGTTCCATAAGAGACGTGAGGACCTGATGGTCAAATTGTAGGTCTCAAAACGTTTGAATGAAAACTGTCTAACACAGAAGAGGGTATCTCGTGAGATTCTGGTTGTAAATTTGTATATCGCGGAAGTCAGGGTGATGTTTGTAGGTCATGAAACAATGGAAGTGTAATATAGAGCTTGCATACCTAGGAATCCACGATCGGAGAAGTGGCTAGGTATGGAATGGGGAAGCGATCGGTCAGAGTCTCCATATAAAATCATGAGTGAAAATGTGAACCGGTGAGTCCGCCAACCCACACAGCTAGACATTTTTGAAAAAAAAACTAAGTAAGGAGAAAGAGAAAGTAGAGGGGAAAGAGAAATGAGAATTTGGTTAAGTATAGAGGAGGGAAAATAAGGGATAATATATTCAAATCTATAATAGATATCCAATTTCTTGGAAAGATATTTTTTGCATGTTTCTAGAGAAGTTGTATACTTATTGCATATACTTGGAAATAAGTGTGAAGGTGGCAGGCACCGGAAACAACGTCGAGGAATTGGAAATTGCCTGAACCCCTCCAACCCGACGATACGTGAAAGAGATTCCAAGAAATGGCCAAGTGTGGAAAGCAGTCATACAAGCTTCAAAATAGGGTGACAAGGGTTCCTGAGGAGACGTGAGGCCCCGACAGTCAAATTGTATGTATCAGAACTTTTGAGTGAAAAATGTGTAACATGGAAGAGGGGATGATGTGGGAGTCCATAATTAAATTTGTATATCGTGGAAGATAGGGTGATTTTTGCAGGTCAAGGAACACTGGAAGTGAAATCGACCTATCTGGGAACCCGTAAGAGAAAATGTGGGTAAGTATGGAATAGGGAAACGGTCGGTGGGAATCATTTGGCTAATATATTGATATTTGTAATAGATATCCCATTACCTGGTAGGATATTTTCTGCATGTTTCTCGACAAGTTGTGTAGTGACAGTTAGTATGACTATCTCCTGGAGGCATGGTGAGCTATTAGCATTAAACCTCAGTTATTGCATACTTGGAAAGAAGTGTGAAGGTGGCGGGCACATGAAACAATGATTAGGAATTGGAGGCGTGGAAGAGATTCCAAGAAATGGAAAATTATGGAAAGTGGATGCACAAGCTTCAAAATGGGGTGACAATAGTTCTCGAGGAGACGTGAGGACCCAAAGGTCAAATTGCAGGTCTCAAAATGTTTGAGTGCAAAATGTGTTTCACGAAAGAGGGTATGATGTGGGAGTCTGGTAGTAAATTTGTATCTTGCGGAGGTCCGGGTGTTGTTTGTAGGTCACAAAACAATGGAAGTGAAATCTAGAGCTTGCTTGCCCGGGAATCCGCGATCTGAAAAGTGGCTAGGTATGGAATGGGAAGCGGTCGGTCAGAGTCATGATATAGAAGCACGAGTGCAAATTTGAACCCGTGAGTCCACCAACCCACACTGTTAGACATTTTCAAAAAAAATGACTAAGTAACCAGAAAGAGAAAGTAGAGGGGGAAAAGAAATAGGAATTTGGTTAAGTATAGAAGAGGGAAAATAAGGGCTAATATATTCAAATCTATAATAGATATTCCATATCCTAGAAATATATTTTCTATATGTTTCTAGAGAAGTTGTATACTTATTGCATATACTTGGAAAGAAGTTTGAAGGTGGCAGGCATAAGAAACAATGACTAGAAATTGGAAATTTCCTGAACCCGCCAACCCAACAATCTGTGAAAGAGATTCTAAGAAATGGACAAGTGTGGAGAGTGGTTAAACGAGATTCAAAATAGGGTGACAAGGGTTCCCAAGGAGACGTGAGGCCCTGACATTCAAATTGTATGTATCATAACATTTCAGTGAAAAATGTGTAACACATAAGAGGGGATGGTGTGGGAGTCCAGAAGTAAATTTTCATATCGTAGAAGCCAGAGTGTTGTTTGTAGGTCACGGAACAATGGAAGTGAAATTTAGAGTCTGCCTGGGTGGGAACCTGCAATTGAAAAATTGGATAGGTATGGAAATGAGAAGCGCTTGGTCGAAATCATGATATAAAATCATGAATAAAAATGTGAACCT
>JZKD02S1232681.1:76590-99869 GCA_000966675.3 Picea glauca
AACTTGACAAATTTGCACATGTATATCTCAACAACGTCAGGTGCCTTATAAGTTGACTTCACTAGAACAAAATGGACAGTTTTAGTAAGCTTGTCCACCACCACCATAATAGAATCATGCTGCTTAGTAGTAGTAGACAACTTAGTTATGAAGTCCATGGTCACAACTTCCCACTTCCATTCAGGAATGGACAAAGGTTATAGCAAACCAACTAGATATTTGTGCTCAATCTCGACCTTTAGACATTCTAGACATTTCACAATAAAATTTGCAACTTCCTTTTTCATACCTAGCCAAAAATATTGCTTCTTGACTACGACAATAGTTTTTTGGTATCCTGGATGTCCAACATAAGGAGCCTTATGCATCTCTGACAAAATCAGGTTCTTCAACCCCTGATTATTTGACACATAGACTCTATGTCTATACATGATGATCCCATCCTCTCTTAGCTCATAGCCTTCCAACTTCTGCTGCAACATACCTTGATGTAAAGTTGCACTTATATCCATATAGCACAAATCTTATTTGGCAACTTCCAAAATTCTGTCACCCAAATCTGTCTGGTACATGCTAATGGATGTAACATGTATCTCATGCACCCTCCTATTGAGCGCATCAACCACTTTGTTCTCTTTTCCTCTAATATGCTTTATGTCAAAGTCATACTCATTGAGGAACTCTAACCATCAACTTAGTCTGGGATTCAAACTTGGCTGTCCAAACAAATACTTAAGACCACAATGGTCTGTTCTCAGCTCAAATCTTTTTCCCATGAGATAATGCCGCCACATCTTCAAAGCATGCACTATGGCTGCCAATTCCAAGTCATGCACAACATAGATCCTTTCTTTCAACTTCCTTGACTCGTAGCATACCACATGTCCATTATGATTCATGACTCCACCTATTTCTTCCTTGCAAGCATCCATGCACACCATAAAGTTTGTCTCAGGATCAACAATTATCAAAATCGACGCATTTGTCAACAAACTTTTCAAGTGCTGAAAATTCTTTGCGCAATTTGAAGTCCATTCAAATCGCGCACCTTTCTTCTGCAAATATGTAATCAGATGCGCAATATGTGAAAATCCTTCAATAAACCTTATGTAGTGCCTTTCCATACCCATAAAGGATCTCACTTCTGCGACATTTCTTGGTGTTGGGCATTTTTTAATGGATTTTATCCTTGTTGGGTCCACAACTATTCCTTCTTCTGAAATAATATGACCCAAATAGTGAATTTGTTGCTGATAAAATGAACACTTGCTCAACTTTGCATAAAGTTGATGCCCCCTTAATACGTGCAACACCATCCTCAAGTGCTGCTCGTGCTCTTCCTCAAACTTTGAGTAAATAAGAATGTCATCCAAAAATACATTGACAAACTTATCTAAATACTTTATGAAAAATCCATTCATTAAACACATGAAGACAACAGGTGCATTTGACAACCCAAATGGCACCACTGTAAACTCATAATGACCATATCTCATTCTAAAGGCAGTCTTACTGATGTCTTCCTCTTATTCTCACTTGGTGATATCCAGATTTGATATCTATCTTGGAAAATATCCTTGCACCCCTTAGTTGATCAAACAAATCATATATCTTTAGCAAATGATACTTGTTCTTCACTGTTACCTTGTTTAACTGCATGAAGTTGATACAAAGTCTCATCATACCATCTTTCTTCTTTACAAACAAAATTGGCGCACCCCAAGGCGACACACTTGGGCATATATATCCCTTCTTCATAAGCTCCTCAAGTTGCATATGCAACTCCTTCATCTCTGGCGTACTCATTCTATAAGGAGTCTTGGATACAGGTGCGGCTCCTGACTTCAGATTTATAGAGAACTCAATATCTCTTTTTGAAGGCAATCCCGATATCTCTTTAAAAACATCCTCATACTCTTTTAGTGCTACACAGTCTTCCGCACTTGGCACTTTATCCTTAGGCACCTCTTCCATGTGCACCGCGAATACCTGACATCCTTCATGTAGCTTTTCTTCAATTGCAACACATAAAATTGTCTGATAGTCACAGCTCTTGGAGTTTCTTGAATTGATCTCAAATTTCCTTGCTCATCCAGGAAATTAAATACCTTATTGTAACAATGTAGAACATCATGGTGCTCGTCCAACCAATCCATAACAATGAGACAATTATACGAGCCCAAAAGTATAATATTCAAATCAACAATTGTGTGCAGTCCATTTATCTCCATTGGACATGCTTTAACCATCTCACTAATCTCCCTTTTTGCTCCTGTAGCTAATTGTACCAACCAAGATTTTCCAAGCTTGCTTCTCGGCAATTGGAATCTTTCCACCATCTTAGGATCTACATAACTATGACTATCTTTTGAGTCAATTAAAATAACAATGGGTTGGTCATTAATCTTACTTTCCACCTCAATTATGTGCAACTGAAACTCATCCTATTTGTTATCCAACGTTGCGTAAATCCTTGGTGCATTTCTACCCATGTCCTCCATTGTCACAACTCGCTGTACATTGTGCACAGTCCTCACTTTATCAACTCTTTGAGGGAAATCTTTACGCATATTATTCTCTCCACAACTCCAACATTGCATAGGATGTTGCCATGACTTTTGTCCCACTTTCTTCGACATTCTGGGCTTCTGGAGAGTCGTTTGTCCTTGCGCAGTATTTCTGAAAAATAGTGGCCTAGCTCCCTTCTTCCTCTGTTCCACCTTACTTTTCATCTTGTCTTCCCAAGCCTTTTGGAAAGTTGGTCTTCGCTTTTGCCGCTCTTAGAGACACTTAGCGTGCCTTTTGGTCTCTTCCAACATCTTAGGGTCATTGTATTGTATCTTGTCACTAATAAATGAGGGTAGCCCACTCAGATACTTATCCGTATTTTATGAGCAGAACGAAATGAATACAGATTATTATAAAGATGCTTAACACAAAATAACAAAGATACAATAAAACTGGTTTCTATTCAATAAGGAAATAAACTGAAACTATAAAATGTAGCAGAAAATAAGCTTGCTAGAATGGTGGTGGCTTATATATGAGAAGAGATGTGACGACTACGCTCATTTGCAAGAAGATGATTACAATGAGGCTCTGAAGGTCTTTTTACAATAAGAATGAATGCCAAAACCCTAGACATCCAAGAACCTAACCCTAGGAGATGAAACTCCAAAAGTCACGGGCGTCGTTGGGGTAAGTTAGTACATCAACTTCCCGGGGTCATAACTTCTGCATACGATCTCCGTTTTAGGCGCACGATAGCCCATTGGAAAGGTATATCTGAGGAATGCACATGTTGTCATCAGACTCTAACTCCATTTTCAGTTTGATTGTGACGATCCCTAAAAACGCTGTTTAGGGACTCAAAACGACCCCGGAAGTCGGAGACCCAAAAACTAGGAATAAACTGCCAAACTGGAAAACTGCCAAAATGAACTAGTTGGAATAGGTGGGGGACACCGACATCCATCTGGATCAATCCTCCCCCCTAGGAAACAATGGTATCCATTGCGTTGATTTCCCCCATGAGATGAAAAAATTTCCGCTGAATTTGGCTCCTGGTGAGCCACCTGCCTTGGTGCAGGAGCTGCCCTGCTTTGACAACTCGATAAAGATGGATCTTTTGCTGTTGAGTTCCCTTGACCTTTGTGTCCACAATTTGATCACGATATGTCTATTGCATGCAGTCAAGTTTGAGCTCTATTGGTGTCAACTATTCTGCTATCTTTGAGGTGTCCAATAATGGTGGGAAATATGGCCAAAGGAGAGCCACGTTGAATACTGGGTGTAGGCCAAGGAAAGGAGGCATCTTGAGCTCAAAAACATTGTCACCCACAACCTTGTTGATGGTGTAAGGTCCATAACGGAGTGGGCAAAGCTTCCGATGGGGCCCTGCAAGGCGTTCTTTCTGCAAGTGCAACCAAACTTTGTCTCCCACCTGAAACTTATGTGGCACATGATGTTGATCATGGCGCTGTTTGTACTTGGAACTAGACTTCTGTAAAATATCCTGAACCTGTTGGCGAATGTGCTAGATCCGCTCAATGAACCAGGTGGCTTTGTCAGCCTTAATTGGAGAAGGGGATGAATCGACCGAGGTGGCCGCAAGGGGTAGTGCAACATCCATGGGACCCAATGGTTGGAATCCGAACTCCACTTGAAAGGGGTTGTGGCCGGTTGAGTTATGTAGGGCTTGGTTGTAGCTATGCTGAACATATGGAAGACTCTCATCCCATGTGTGGGGGTGCTTGGAATTGTACATGTGCAGGATATGCACGATCATCCGATTGGCGACCTCAGTTTGACCATCTGTCTGTGGGTGGAAAGCAATGGATTTGGTGAGCTTGGTGTCTAACAATGACTAGAGTCTCGACCAGAATGTGCTGAGAAATCGACTGTCTCGATCCGAGACAATGGTTTTTGGGATTCCAAAATGTACCCATACTTGTTCAAATAAGAGTTTGGCAATGACCTCTGCTGTGATGATCTTACAGGCGGCAAGAATCGCCATTTTGGAAAAGTGATCAACAACCACAAACGCACAATCATTTCCCCTCTTGGTGGATGGAAGGCACGACATGTAGTCCATTGAGATGGATTCCCATGGCCTGTCAGGAGTAGGTAGAGGGGTGTACAGACCTTCATTCTTAGTGGTCAGTTTGACAATAGCGCAAGCAATGCAAGACCTGATATACTTGCCCACATCATGTCAAAGTTTCGGCCAGTATAAATGTTTCTGCAATATTGCCACTGTCCTTTCGACGCCAAAGTCTCCTGCTACTTGACTGTAGTGGGATTTCCAAATAAACTTCGCTTTTTTTCTTGATGGAACGCAGAGATGGCCTAGATAGCACAACAACCCTTCCTAAATATGGAAATTAGCGACAATTGAGTTTGCACCCAACATTTGGTAGGTGCTGGCAAAGTTAGGGTCTATCTCATAGAGGTGGAGCCATCTGTAGGTCTCATGGCCACAAGAGTCTAGTACCGTGGTGAGTGCCGTGACTGGAGGTCGATTGAGAAAATCAACAACTTAGTTGGTACTTCTTGTTTTATATTTAATGTTGAGGTGGAACTGCTGCAAGTATGTGGACCACTTCTGATGGCAGTCATTTTGCAATTTGCCTTGCGTTTGCATGAACTGCAGTGGCTTATGATTAGTGTGGATGACTATCTCATTCCCAATAATGTAATGTCTCCACTGGTGGTAGGCTTTCACAATGGAGTACATTTCTTTATCGTAAGTAGGGTACTTACGGACATCATCTGATAGTGTCTCACTATGATAGGCCACGGGGTGGCCATGCTGAGTGAGAACGACACCCACAACATACTCTGAAGTGTCTGTCTCGATCTCAAGGGGCTGCTGCAGGTTCGATAATGAAAGTACTAGGGCTGAGCACAAGCACTGCTTCAAATCATCGAACACTTGTTGTTGGAATAGAGCCCACACAAATTTTATCTTACCACCACCCCTGGTTACTTGGTTGAGTACCCATGCAATATGGGAGAATCCCAACACAAACTTGTGATAGAAATTGGCAAGGTCCAAGAAGCTCCAAAGCTCAGTTGGGCTGGCTAGTCACAAATGAATTGGATTTTGGATGGATCCACATGTACACCATGCTTATTAATGATGTAGCTCAGGTAATGGACCCTGTCCATGCTGAAGGAACATTTTTCCAAGTTGACATATAGCTTGTGCTACCGCATGGTGTGTAAAACCTTTTGAATATGCTGCAAGTGTTCCGTCCAAGTCTTGTTGTAGATGAGGATTTCATCCAGATACACCACTACAAAAGTATTGGTGAATGGTCGTAGGATATCGTCCATCATCCTCATGAAAGTTGTTGGAGCATTTTTCAAACCAAAGGGCATGACCAGCCATTAAAAAACACTTTTTTTTTGACTTGAAGGCGATCTTCCATACATCTGTCTGTTCTATTGGGGCCTGGTGGTAGCCAGACTTCATATCAATCTTAATAAAGTACTTGGCCCTCGTGAAGTGATCAAGGAGGTAGTCGATTCAGGGAATCGGGTACCAGTTCCTGACTGTGATTTTATTCAGGGCCTAGTAATCAATGTAGAGTTGCCAGGTCCCGTCTTTCTTCTGCACCAGCACGATTGGGCTCCCACAAGGCGATGAGCTAGGAAGGATGTTCCCCTTGTGGATTAGTTCATGGATTTGCTTCTTGATCTCCTCATTCTCTAACAGAGAGTGACGGTAGACTGACCCATTGGGAAGCGGTGCACCGGGGGTCAGATCGATGGGATGCTTGAACTGACAACGCAGAGGTACCCTGGTAGGAGAGGAGAAGATATTTGAGTATTCTTCCATGACCTTATCCACTTTATTCTACAGTGTGGAGAGGTCAGCCATGGAGGCCCTGGATGTGGCTGCAATATTTCGCTCACTCTAAGAGCGAATCACAAAGAAGAAAAAATTCATGGTTTGAGAGATGACCTTCTTGCATTTCTTAGCATAGATCAAGGAAATAGCGCTAGGCGGGACTACCTCGAGTATCCTCTACAATTTCTTGTTCAAAGTAATTATAACACTGTGAGGCCTAGACTCATATACAACATGACGTTTCCATAAATACGGTTGGCCCAAAAGAACATTACAAACTTCGAGAGGAGAAACTTCATACAATACCTCATCTTTGAAGGTCTTGATGTCGTACGACAAGCGAAACTGTTCGTTGACGTAGAGATCGCTTCCTTGGCGGAGCCACCAATGGTGTAGGGATGCGGGTGTGGCATTGTCGGCAAGGCTAACTGCTTGACGACCTCTACTGGGATGAGGTTCTTCTGGCTACTGCTATCAATGATGAATTGTAGTGGGGTACCCTTCACCTGTTAATGAATGCAGCTATTGGAGACATCCTCTAGCCTACAAACCCATGATATGTGGAATATAGAAGCTATGTGAAGTCTTACTCTCAGCTTACAAACCTGAGAGAAAGCCCCTAATAAAGGGTTCGTGGTTCCAGCCTGGGACAGGGGCTAGGAATTTATATGGCCTTCTCCATGACGTGAGAGAGAAGAACTCCAGATGATTATCCGATGTAAGAGCGATCTGTTGAGTTAGGAAAATATTGAAAAGCGTTAGGCACATCATCATGAGAATAAGAACGAAGATGATGTGATGGACTCCTCTGAATAGCAGCAGAGTTGATGTGAAGATTCCAGATGATCCTCCTGTTGGTGGCAGTGGGAAAGAAGATCTGTAGAGCAGACGTGACTATGGATGAGCATAAGTGCACGTGTGAGGACCTAGATCATCTATGTAATGCAGTGATTTAGGTCTATGGAATCCCTATGGATGTGGCCCCTAGTGGATGAGCACTAGTGGGTGTATCAAATCCTTTGCTATATATATTGTTCAAGAATCGAACCTACCTGTAACCCTAGTTATTGTGTAAAGGGTAAATGTAGGCCCTATATTATTGTGTCTAAAGATAAACTGTAAAAGATTATTATTATAATAACAAACAATTAATATGTCTAAGTGAAGTCGGCCCTATTGTGCCAATAGACACTCCAGTTGATAGGACAAGTCTAATATAAGTAAGAGGAAATCTCTTATTTGTAGACACACACACTTGTAAGTTTTGGAAATTTCAGTAAGTACACTTCTTGGTAAAAGTAGCGCACCTCTCTTGGGCGCTAGGGTTTCTAGGTTTTGTGCACCCTCTTGTGTGCTAGGATATTCTTGGTGGTAAAGGTATTTCTCTTGAATATTATAGCAAAGGATTCGGCTGGGTTTTTCTCCTTTGTTTGAGAAGGGTTTCCCAGGATATATCTTGTGTTCTTGTGCATGGTGCTTTTTCATGTGATCTTGGTTGTTGCAACATTTATGGTTATGGTTAATTGTTAAATGGAATGAACTTCATGCTTAAATTAATGCTATGAAAACAATAACATGGTATCAGAGCATAGGTCTTCGAAGAATCCATTGCACAAGCATTCTTCACAAGAAAAAGGAAAAACATCATTGTTGTCGTACATCAAAATTAGGGTTTTTTATTGAAGAAATTTTTCATCCTCAAAACCATCTAGAAAAGTGCACCCTAACCCAAGGAACTCTTTGGCACCTTCAGTGCACCTTTTTAGTGGGTAGATCTCCCGGAAAGTGAAACCCTAGTTTTCACAAAGTACCAGAAGTACCAGAAGTACCAGAAGTACCAAAAAACCAGAAGTACCAGAGTACCAGAATTACCAGAAAACTAGAAGTACCAGAGTACCATAAGTACAAGAAAACCAGAAGTACCAGAAAACAAGAAGCACTAGTCCATAAATCCGCTGGTCAAGTTTGAGGGGGTAAAATTTGGATTTTCAGAAATCTGACTGCACCAGCTTACTTGCCTCAGCTCAACGCATCTATCCCCTAGATCAGAATTTCAAAATTTGAAGTTTAAAAAATTATGGTTTCCTCATAAAACCCTAAGTTGTAGTTGCAGTTGTAGTTTCGAAATCAGTTGCAGTATCAATAGCAGTTGCAGTTTCGAAATCAATTGCAGTATCAATAGAAGTTGCAGTATCAGTTGTTGCACCAATTGCAGTCACCCTTGAAGTCTTTTAAGAGTTGGTAAATATTACCGCTGCTACCGGATGGTGTCACTACTTGCAAATGCTATCAGAGGTATGTACTCACATATGTTTAAATTGTTAAGCTTTAAAGGGTATTTGCAGGAGAAGGGATCTCTTGCCATAGATTCATAAGGATCTCAAGATCCAACACATTCAGAAGAATAATGCAACCCAAGTTTGATTATTTTGATATGCATCTACTTGTTATGACATTATTTTGATCTAGATTGCATATTGAAGTTATGACCATCATACTAACCTTTGGTCAAAATTAAAATCAAGATATTAGATGGATTAAAGTTGAGATCATAGAGTTTCTTCTCTAACCCAACCTTTTGTCAAGATAGAATATTGTCTTAGTACAAAAGACAGGTTGAAGAAAGCACTTGTTATCTTGAGTGAAGGAGACTTGGAAGAAAAGCAACACACTGGAAGACTCCAGGTTTGATTGTTGTGATTGTCATTCGTCTAAACTCATATTTCTAAAGTTTTTTACATTACAAGTAGGCGTTGTAGCTGTGTTAACAATCCTTAAATTGTTTTGATTCTAGAGATGTACTCATTATTCTCCTTTAGGAGATATTCTTGTTTTGGGTCCTCTTGTTTTCTTGTTCCAGGCAGGTCAAGAACAAAGGAAGATGCTTATCCTTCAAAGGGAGTCACATTGACTCAGAGGGAGTAAAAAATATTTGAGAAAGAGGAAGAATAAAACCATCATTGAGACAAATCAATGCAATAATGCATGATCAAAATCCTTCTATGATTTCATGGGCAGAAGCATACATGACACAGTATATGTTAAGAACAAGAGTTTTCACCAGAATATAAGCCTTCACCAGAGTGAAGCCTGAGATTGAACACTTCAAGTTATTTGGGTGCCTAGTGTATCTTCATGTACCCAAATAGAAGAATTCCAAGGTAGATCCTTTAGAAAGAAAGGATACAATGAATATTCAAAGACATTCCAGATCGACATCCTTGGTCAGAGATAGATTGAGACACGCATAAACGTCATCCTTGAAGAAGAGATAGTCTTTCAAATATCCAGAGAATCTCGGATGGGGATTGACAGTAAGACTATACCTTTCCCCCCTTCAGCAGTTCAGAGGGAGAAAGACATTATTTCAGTTTCTCTAGTTGCTCTAGTTGATATGTTCAATGATATTGAAGCAAGGCATAAAATGCCTACCTAGACTTACTCTGCAAGAGGCAGAGAAACATACAAGCCTCTCAAGGCACATTCCAAGAAAGAAAAAATAGTTTTTTTGAGCTATCCTTCAGTCATGAGCCACTTCATTGATCTTGAGACTCCTTGTCTTATAGAAGCAACAAAAGAACTAGTATGGCAAGATGCCATAACAAAATAATACCAATACATATTAAAGAATGATGCATAAGATATTATTCATGAACCAGAAATGGAAGTTTGTGGTAACTTCCAAGTGGATCTATAAGATCAAGCATGCAGTTGATGGAAGTGTTGAGAAATTAAAAAACGAGATCTATAGCCAGAGGTTTCTCATAAACAAAGGGAGTTGTATATGATGAGACACTTGACCCAGTGAACTTGATACACTTCCATCCATACTACCTTCCATGAGTTGGAAACTATATCAGATAGACAGATTCTTGATGAGTTTGGATTTCAGCAGGAGTGTTGCTAATACAAACCTATATTATTACAGTGTTGGTGATGAGAGCCCGATTTTGATGACTTATTCAGAAAGCCTTGTTGTTGAAAACAAGAAAGCATTGACTTATGATTTTCATAAAGGATCCGAGTATGATACACTACTTCTTGGGAAAAAAAGTATGACAGAATGCAAATCCATCGTGATGGATTTAAAGAAGAAGATTGATGATGATTTAGACGATACTAATCCACAGTTGATTGGATCACTAATGTCTCCGGACAACACCAAACATGATTCATGCCATACAGTGAATGTGATGAGTCAACTGAGACAGGCTCACTAGGCAACACCAAAACATGTATCAAGACACAGTTGGATATGGTCTGAGATATGCTTCCAGTGTGAACTTGAGTTGACAGAATATGCCGATTCAGATTGAGCATAAAATATAGTAAAACGGAAAATCACATCCAGTTGATGATCTATCTTGAAGTCCTCCAGGGTTTCCTGACACAGAAGGAAACAAAACTCTGTAGCCTTGAGTGCACCAAAGACAAAGTATATCTAGCAGTGAGTGTGTGAAGCAATGTGGCCCCACAAACTTCTGACAAGTTTACTTAACCATGAGATGGATCCTATGATGATAATTAAGAGTCGTAAGTAAAGATGCTTGAGATTCTAGTGTTTTATGATGGCTCAAAAACATGACGATATGAAATACCTTCATATCAAAGATATGATACAGAAGAAATATTGTATACTTGCAGTACCTTCCCACACATGAGCAGACTGTAAACATTTACTTGGTGAATAACTCCTTCCAAGTTAAGAGGGAGTATGGATAACATTAGCTAAAAACAAATCTCAGAGTACATTGGTATGAGACTTGGCTTGATGGAGAATGCCTCCCTATCTGAGAGGGAGTGCTAATAAATGCAACTATAGGAGACATCCTCCGGCCTACAAACCTGTGAGACGTGGAATATAACAACTATGTGAAGTCTTACTCTCAGCTTACAAACCTGAAAGAAAGCCCCTAATAAAGGGTTCATGGTTCCAGCCTGGGACAGGGGCTAGGAATGTATATGGCCTCCTCCATGACATGAAAGAGAAGAACTCTAGATGATTATCCGATGTAAGAGTGATCTGTTGAGTTAGGGAAATCCCGAAAAGCATTGGGCACATCATCATGAGAATAAGAATGAAGATGATGTGATGGCCTCCTCTGAATAACAACAGAGTTGATGTGAAGACTCCAGATTGTCCTCCTGTTGGTGGTAGTGGGAAAGAAGATCTGTAGAGCAGACGCGACTATGGATGAGCATAAGTGCATGTGTGAGGTCCTAACTCATCTGTGTAATGCAGTGACTCAGGTCTATGTCATCCCTATGGATGTGGCCCCTAGTGGATGAGCACTAATGGGTGTATCATATCCTTTGATATATATATTGTTCAAGAGTCAGACCTACTTGTAACCCTAGTTATTTTGTAAAGGGTACAGGTCGACCCTATCTTATTGTGTCTAAAGATAAACTATAAAAGATAATTAATATTAATATTAATATTAATTATTATAATAATAAACAATTAATATGTCTAAGTGAAGTCGGTCCTATTGTGCCAATAGAAACTTCAGTTGATAGAATAAGTCTAATACAAGTAAGAGGAAATCTCTCATTTGTAGACACACACTTGTAAGTTTTGGAAATTTCAGCAAGTACACTTCTTGGTAAAAGTAGCACACCTCTCTTGGGCGCTAGGGTTTCTAGGTTTTGTGCACCCTCTTGTGTGCTAGGATATTCTTGGTGGTAAATGTCTTTCTCTTGAAGATTATAACAAAGGATTTGGCTAGGTTTTTCTCCCTTGTTTGAGAAGGGTTTCCCAGGATATATCTTGTGTTCTTGTGCATGGTGCTTCTTCATGTGATCTTGGTTGTTGCATCATTTATGGTTATGGTTAATTGTTAAATGGAATGAACTTCATGCTTAACCTAATGCTATGAAAACAATAACATCACCCACATCTGTGAATGAAAAAGGCACTCGCCTTCCTCTGGCTCATCTGGTTCATCGGGCTGGAGCTTGGTGGTAACAACGATAGAATTGGGTTCCGCGTCGATGATCCATATCCCCCTTTCTGGTTCTTGCTCAGAGTTAGAACCCGTATCTTATTTATAAGCTTTCACCTCATCCACCAATGACTGCTTTGAGCGACAATCAACAATGTTATGCCAGGAGATCTTATAAAAGTCGCACCATGTCTTGGTGTCTTTCTGGTGTCCTTTGCTTGCGGCTTGGACCGGTTTTCCTGAGGTTGTCCATATTTTCTATGCCCTTTGTTATGCAGGTTGGGGCCACCCTTTCCTTGCTTTTGTTGTGAGGGGTTCCGAGGCCCAAATTGTCGCGTCTTTTGTTTAAGCTTCTGCTTGATTTTGACGACATATCGGTAGGCCACACACTAGGACGAGATGTCCAAAAACTCCATTTCGACCCGGATGTATCTATGCATACCACTGCAATACTTGAAAACCAGATGTCGCTCATAATATTTCATACCAAACTTGGTGCACAATATATGAAATATATTTGTGAACTTGGGCACTGCTTGGTCTCTTTCCTACTGTAGTGTGGTCCATTTTGTATACAGGCCGTCATAACTTATGATAGTGTAGTATTGTTCTTTAATAACATCTATGAAGGACTCCTAGGTGACCGCGACTATAAATAGTGAGGTTTCCTCTATTTCCTTTTGCTCACAAAACGTTTCCCATCAATCTTTGACATGGGGAACGAATTTGAGGAGCGCCAAAGTAATATTTTCTCTATTCGAAAAGTTATGGACAAAGAAATACCCTTATAGTAGATTCAACCATTTGTATAAAACATATATGTCTATCTAATCTTCAAATATAGGAATATAAAATTTCATTTGTACCTTGAAGGGGGCGGTGCCGCCGCTTGAGGAAGATGCGTCGCCTGTTGGTAGCTGCCAAAGGATTTGCACAAAAATATCCATCATCTTGTTCCTCTATTGCCGAGGGATTCCTCGAGCAACATTTTTAAAGGATCTCATGTCCCATCGTCTTTATTTTCTTCTGCCATGAGAGGTTGCTTGGGCGTGCGAGAGATTTTGTCCTCAAGAGAAACAAGCTCGAGACCCAATTCTTTGTAACCTGACCTCATTGGAGACATGCATTAAGAACGACAAGGAGCATACCATTCTGATACCACTGATCCAGATTTTATGAGCAGAACAAAATGAATACAGATTATTATTAAAATATGCTTAACATAGAATAACAAAGATATAATAGAATTGGTTTCTATTAAATAAGCTAATAAGCTGAAATTGTAAAATGCAATGAAAAACAAGCTTGTTGGAATGATGGCGGATTACCTCTGAGAAGAGATGTGACGACTGCTCTAATTCACAAGAAGATGATTACAATGAGGCTTTAAAGGCATTTTTACAATAATCATGAATTCCAAGACCATAGACATCCAAAAACCTAACTCTATGAGATGAAGCACCAAAAGTCATATGGGGCCCGTTGGGGTAAGTTAGTATATCAACTTCCCAGAGTCGTAGCTTTTGCATACAATCTCTATTTTAGGCGCACGATAGCCCATTGGAAAGGTCTATCCAAGGACCATAGACATGTTCGTTAGAATCCAACTCCACTTAAAATTTTGACTGTGGCGAGCCCTCAAAACGTTGTTTAGGGCCTCAAAACAACCCCGGAAGTTGGGGACCCAAAAACTAGGAAAAAACTGCCAAAATGAACCAGTTGGAATAGGTGGGAGGCCACCGACATTGATCTGGATGAGGGTATGCCACCGAGATACCTTTGAATCTTCACTTTTCCATCCTTGATAAAAGACACATATTTCAGCGTCTCTAAGATTTTCCTTTCATACTCGTCAATCATCATATTCCCAAGCTTGAGTTCAAATAACTCCTTCATTCTCCTATCATAATATTGCTTGGTTAAGTATTTCTTTTGGAAATACCTATTGAACTCTCTCTAAGTCACTTTCTTCTCGTCAATATGTTTTACTTGCACATACTGATTGTTGGAGTTACTTCACATACACCCATGCTTTATTTTTCCTAAGGTTTTCCCTTGTTTATTAGTCATAATTAGTCATTATCCAGTCTCCTATATTTTAGGGGAGAATTTTCCACCTGGAGAATATTCTCTTTCAGTTGACACTTCAGTTTGACTAGTTGAGTTGAGTTTAGATGCTACATTGGTTTTGCCACCATGCCACATTGGGATCATCACCATGCTAATTCGACCTTGCTTTGGTATCATCACTAGACTGGCGCATTACCCTTGATTCCCTGAGTTAACTCCTCACTACTCTCTGTTCAGTGAGTTAATTGAAGACTAGTTGACTAGTTAATTCAACTAGGTGGCAGTTCACTCCCGTAACTGCCTGAGAGGCTAGACTAGGTGGCAGTTCACTCCCGTAACTGCTAGTGTGTGTCCAGATCACTCTAGACCACCACTATGATGCATTGGTTCTCCTCCAGTGCACACTTAATGAGTTATACAGAGTATATAATGTGTAAATTATTCATTATTCACAACGGTTAATGAGAATTCTTTCATTCTTTCTCTCCTTCTTCTTATTTCTCCAATTATCTCTACAAATGCATGTATTATTGTTTAGCTAGATATATTCTGTGCAGGTTCAACACATTTACATGGTATTAGAGACGATGGTCTACTAAGCAAAATCTACACCAAATTTTTTTACAGGTACAAAAGATTGAAGACAACAGAAAGATGGATTTCCAAAAAGAATTCATTCTTACACCTTACAACTATTTTGCATGAAAGAAGAAAACAACCATACATATCTGAACCATAGGTTTGTACAAGTTAACCTTGAATACATATACAAAACTGACATCAGCCATAGAAAAATCCAAGTACTTAAATGCATGGATGAGGCACTCAGAACAATTTGCAGTCTTATTTCTCCCGATCTCCTTTTTCATATATCTTCCTGTAAGACTCCCAATGAAGCCTGGAACACCTTGTAAGGGATACTTGGAAAACAAGATGATATGAGGGGACACATGATGGAGGAAGATATTCTCACATTGGATCCAAAAAGCTTTGATAATATACAAAATTTCTTTACAAAATTCAAGGATTTACTGTCGCAACTCAAAGCTTGTGGGGTTGATAAATCGAAGGAGGAGAAACACATGGTTCTCACCATCCTCTCAAAGCTTGGTATTGAATTCTCTGTATTCTTATCCACATTCCATACTGTCAGATTCTCCTTTGGAGCCACCTGAAAGATGCCTTCTTTTGAAGACTTTATCGAATCCATGACACAAGAGAAAACCAAGCTCATCAACATGGGCACAATCAAAGGCCCAAGGGTGAATGCACTCATTGTGCATGATGACAACCATAAATATCATAATCTAAAGATAAATATAAACGAAAATCTCATGCACATCCAAAGAAGGAAGGGTACACAAAACCTTTCGCCGATGCCTTCGGATCCAAAGGAGAAAAGGGAAGAAAAGGGGAGAAATGTCGTACTGTCACAAAGAATTCCATACAGAATCCGCATGCATGCAAAAAAAAAAGATCTGATGTCTCAAATACTTTATCAATACAACCTTGGAGATCGCATCCCCGAGGGCGCCAAGAAGAAGAAGCCAGAAGATCTGAATTCCAAGAAAGACAATTCTAGCCATGCCTTGATTTCCATCAACTCCTCTCCCGATGCTGGGATCGTTGATTCAGGAGAATCACATCACATGGATGCACCAAAAGCAATATATTCTTCTTTGGATGCATGGAAAGGTCCTCCCATTCTGAAGGGGGACAACTCTTTTGTCGAAGTCATCGACAAAGGAAGGATTGAACTCACCAATGGAAGCTTCGAGAATGTGCTGCACATTCCCAAACTTTCTGTCAACCTTCTCTCTGTGTATCATATGACAAATTCTGGCACTAGAAATAAATTCATATTCACACTAAATTCCATGGACATCTACGACATGCAAACCAACTCTAGGGTTGCTACCGATGAGACAAATCATCAGTCTAGATTGTATAATTTTTCTGAATTCATTGAACCTGATTCTACTTTATTGCTTACTCATGCTGATGAAAGTAGTAGGATATGGCATGAAAGGTTTGGAAATTTGAATTTTAGATACATGCAACACTTAGCAAGCAAAGATTGGTTGATGGTCTACCAGACATCCATTTCTCCAAGGGAGTGTGTGAGGGATGTGTTCTCGGAAAACACCCTCAATAGAAATTCGACAAAGGAAAGTCTCAGTGAGCTTCGACACCTTTAGATCTGATCCGCAGTGACCTTATGGGTCCTTTTCCATATCCATCCATCAACAAAGTGAGGTTTGTTCTCATTTTTGTTGATGATTTCTCATGTTTTACATGGATCTACTTTCTCAGGCAAAAATCTAAGGTCTTTCAGCATCTCAAAGATTTCAAAGCCTTGGTTGAGACACATTTCGGAAAGAAGATCGAAGTCCTTCGAACTGATAACGAGGGAGAGTATGTAAATCATGAGATCCATAATCTTTTCCATGAGGGAGGGATTCAGTTGCAGGACACAGTTCCCTATACTCCGTAGCAAAATGAAGTTGCTGAGTGGAAAAAACAGATCTCTAAAAGAGATGGCATCTTGCATGCTGCATGCAAAGTCTCTACCACAGAGACTATGGGCCGAATTACTTAACTGTGCAACATACATCCAAAAAATATCTCCCCATAGATATGTCAAGGATAAGACCCCCTACGAGGCTTGGAGTGACCTCAAACCGAAAGTGACCCACTTTCGCATTATCGGTTCACGTGCATGGGCCAAGATTTCCCTTGAAAAGAAGAAGGCACTTGATCCATAGAGAACTGAGTGCATTTTTGTTGGATACCCCGACGATGTAAAGGGATATCAATTTATTGATATTTCCTCGGACCAACTCATCATTGAGCGTAGTGTCCAATTCGAGGAAAGTGTCTCACATGCACCTCAACAACTGCATGCAAACACCTTCATTCTTCCACCTGTCCGAGATGATGAGAATGCACATGCCGACTCTTCTTCAGACGAGAGTTATGATTCAGAGGACTCAGATGATTCAGATTCAGAGTAGATATAGTCATATGCAGAGTCATATCATCCAGATGCAGTTGAAGAGCCAGAGCAGAGGCCCAAGTGGGCACAAACTACTCTTCAGGATGTAGGGGATCTCGTTGGTGATCCAACCGACACTAGGAGGAATCGATCTGATTTTGAGGAACCTCCTATTGCACTCACTGCCACTGGACCATTGCCCTCCATTCATCTTTTCTTGGTTCATTCTTCAAATCACAGTCTTATGGAGAGGTTGCTGGAAATCCCTTTTGAGAATCTTCCATGCAGGAGGAGTAGAACTCCCTCATCGAGAACCATACTTGGGATCTGGTTCCCCTTCTTTCTGGGAGGGAACTTGTCAGATGCAGATGGGTCTACATGAGGAAGAGCGTAGCAGATGGGCATATTAGCAGATAGAAAGCTAGGCTTGTTGCCAAAGTCTTTCAACAGGTTCATGGTATTGACTATGATGAGACCTTCGTTCTAGTAGCGAAGATGGATTCCATATGATTGGCACTTTCCATTGCAGAAACCAAAGGATGGGAAGTCCATTAGATCGATGTGAAGAATTCATTTATTCATGGTGATCTCTCTGAGGAGATCTACGTGGATCAGCCCCAGAGGTTTATGCAGGACTCATCTTTGGTCTGTCGACTGAAGAAGTTACTTTGCGGCCTAAAGTAGGCTTCGAGGGCATGGTATGCCAAGATGGATTCCTACCTATTGTCACATAAATTTGTACGTTATAAATCAGACCCGAATATCTACATGCTCAAGATGATTGATTCACTTCTACTTTTAGTTCTGTATGTCGATGATTTGCTAATCACCGGGTGCTCGACTTTAGCGATTGCTGCAGTCAAGAGGATTCTACATGACATGTTTTTAATGACAGACATGGGTCCACTACACTTCTTCCTTGGAATCGAGATCAATCAGGATGCATCAGGCATAAAACTGTCTCAGGCCAAGTATGCACGAGATCTCCTTGAGAGATTTCACATGACAGACTGCAAGTTTGCTCCGACTCCTTTCCTATCAGGACTCAAACTTGAGGATGGTGGGGAGACTCCATTGGTTGATATCACACTGTACATACAACTAGTGGGGATATTGTTGTATCTCACGCACTCCAAACTAGACCTCTCATATGCAGGTGGCGCAGTTTCCAGGTTCATGCAGGAGCTGCATGAGCTACATTGGAAAGCTGCAAAGTGTATCCTTCGATACGTACAGGGCACCATCACCTTTGGGATTCATTATGTAGAAAAATCTACATTAGATCTCATCGGTTTTACAGATTCTGACTGGGCTGGCGATTGTTGGAGCCGCCTTTGTTTTTTGGCCTATTTAAAATTTCATATCTTAATGTTTGAAATCGAAAGACAGTTTTCATATTTTTCCCAAAATCTCAGAAGTCTCATCGCGCAAGCAGCGATGGTTATCATACTCTTAAGGCAAGATTTATTTTTTAATCGTTTAAACGAGTCTCTACTTTTGAACCTCGGGATGTCGCATGTCGGGAGTTATAGATCACATAGTTTACTAGTCCTGAGGGGAAAAATGGCGAACTAGTTTTAAAAAGTCTACCCAGATCCTTACCGAGAGTAAAGATACTCTAAACCTTAGTTAAACATCATCGAGATTTTAAGTCTTGGAGTTTTCTAGTTCCAAAAGTCTTACTGTCGTAACCCCGATAGCCGAAACCGCGTGATTCTTATTTTAGTAACCCAGGTTAATGTTAAAGGTAAAAAGTTTAGCCGCGGTTAAGCCCTGTTGGGAATTCACAACTCGACATGTTTTCCCTCAAAATCTACACCTTCAAAGCCCTGAGTCGCGAAGTCGCGATAAATATAGAAATGTAGTTAATTAAACACTTAATCCGGTTTTATCCTCTAATTTAATTAAATCATATCATCGCGATCTTGCGATTTCGTAACTCGGCATATGAGCCTCCCGGAAGCTATACCTTCAAAGCTCCAAGTCGCAATATAAATAACAACGTAATTAATTAAACGCCTAATCATGGTTACGCTTTTTATTAACCAAAGCTAATTATCGCAATCTTAGGTCTTAGAGGTTCAAAGGGTTAAAGCGAAAGCTCCTGATGAGGTGAGCGTCGAAATATTAATTAACATTTAAAAAAGGGCCTGATTAATTAAGGCTAAGTCAACATTTTCATTGTTTTAATACGAAAATTAATATGCATAGTCTCCGAGGTGATTTTAAACTTTCTTTGCACCAACTTGCATTACGAACTGTCAAAATTTATGACATTAATTAGAAATGAGGCGAATTGACAAGTAAGGGTTTGGTTTTTATTGCTAAATTTATATTTAAGAACGATTTGACCGTTCTGTCTCTAAGGACAACCTAGTTTTAAATAGTCGAAGACATGGATTTTTTATTTGTTGTTTCAAATTTCATTTCTATTCTATGCAGAGCCAAGTTTTCGCGAGCGAACTAATTTATGTATGTATACATATTTTTATCACAGGAGAGCTAAAGTAGAATCCCTTGCCATGGCCCCGTGAAAAGCATCTAAAGCCACTGTTGAGGTTTCAGGACAAGGTTCAGACAACGTTTCTGATACTTCACCTCGAAGTGTCGACTCTATTAGGACCAGGTCATATATTTTTGAGGTTCTACAGTCTGAATTGGTAGATGTTTTGGATGATTCCAGTGAAAATGAAAAAGACGACCTGATCACCAAGTATAAGATCGTCATCCAGGCTCAAATGCATAAAGTAGCGGCTAGGCCACGTCTACTCCCTTACTACGATATGATCCGGTGGGCATTAGACCATGTAGATATACCAACCATAATCATCGTCAACGAGTAGAGGGTCACCATTGGGACTTTTAGACCCGAACAATTGCAGGCTATGTACAAGTTGCCAGCTGTGTCAGACTTTGTTTACAATACCAAATTCCTGGAGAATTTTAAACAAAAGGAATGTGTGCAATATGACAAGACTATGTCTGGTTTAATCAAAGATTGGGTTTCACACCCTGCGAAGTTCAGGGCGGACAGTAATGGTATATATTCAATAGCTTCTCTGGAACCATAGTTCAAATATATCACTATGATGACCTGCAGATTATATGGGAGAGAGGACACCACACATTTTTTCCTTCAGTGGGTGCCTCTAATTCACATGGTCGCCGAAGGCTGTTCCTTTGACTGGGATAAACTACTGTTTGATAGTTTGACCAGTCGAGTTACAAAGTATCGAGCGCAGAGGGAGAGCAGAAAGATTTCTTCATTCTTTATCTCCGCATATATCATGGATGCCGTGTGTTTTCTCACACCTTTTCCCTTGATGAGTTGGAGCTAGACTCCATCGGAGGCTGAGCCCATCCACGTCTACCATTCAAAGCTGTGGGAAGACAAAGCCTCAGATTTTGTGTATGAAATATTTAACTGGGTGATGGTACCGCTGCATGTCACTATCTTCGACCACCCACCACCCAAGATCTTAGATAGTATTGCGGTAAATCTGAGCAGTATAGTCGACTAGTACGTGGAAGCAGAATTTTCATATCTCAGGGTTTTCGACGCTTCTGTTCCTCCAAATGCCTTACCATTATTCATACTCGATAGGTTGGCTTGCCGTGAGGTTGCCAGACAAATCGTAATCGATGGCGTAAGCAAGGATCTTAAGGGATATTCTAAGAAGGTATGTCCACCTTTTCCTATTCATCTTCATTCCTATTCTTTGTTAGATTTCGGGCATGCTAAAGCTGAGGCAGCAACCCCGGAAGACCTGAAATTGGTTCATGTTTAATTCGAGAAGCACGATCCACATAGGGTCGTAAGTAACCACTTAGCCAATTGTGGGCTTAAAATGTTTTAGCATGAAAATTCACCCTCAGATGACATTTTCCGAGGCACGAGATCTTATGCCGAGGTTTTGGCTCGGATACAAGCTCTGGCTCCTGAAGAAAGGGATGATGTTTTAAAATTCCAAGAACATTGACGGAGTTGTCTTCCCTCAGTATTGTGGGGTGAAAATCCAATAACAATAGAGGTGCAACAAAAAGAAGCTGAAGGCTCAAAAGATTCAGCACCCAGAAAAGAAGAACACCAGGACGGGGAGGAGCAAACTAAGAGTCCGAAACCAGAAATAAATACTCCCGATCCACCGAAAAAGTAGACTCCAGTTACCACTCCAGGCCAATCAACTAAGAAAATTGGAGATCCCATCGCCTCCATTACTCCCTTACAGTCAACTAAGGGGAACATAGATGCAGGGTGGATTTTCAATGAACAATTGAGACCTATAAGGATGGAAGAGCTTCCACCAAATGAGTTCTTTTTTGATAAGAAGAGAAAAGATGTGGTAAAAAGAGAATTCTATCAAGAAGATTGATCAACGACAAAGAAGTTCAAGGTGTTGACCGATGGGAAAGATATGAAGAAGGAAGAATTCACAACAGAAATAGCCAGAACATTAGGGGCGTATACTACGACAAACCAATTTTCAATCGAGGTTTTGAAAAATCAGTTGAAGCAAAAAAATCGCCTCATCAAAACCTTAGAAGCTAAACTAGCCACAACATAAGAAGCTTCTAAAGACTGGGCAAACACAGGAATAGAACAAACAAGGATGGCCGATAAAAAAGAAATTGAGCTGCTTAAAGCTAAGATCGAATAAGCAGAGTTGGTAGCTCAGACCAGTCAAATACAGGTAGGCCAACAAAGAGACTTGATTGAGAAGCTACAGGTTAGATTAGAGTTCACCGAAAGCCAAGTTATAAATATCGGGATATTCCAGTCCCAGGCTATGGAGATTCAGAGCAGGGTTTCTGCAGCCCAGTGAAGTTTACTTGCCAAGGTAGAGATGATTCGGGACAATTTTCTGCTTATTGATCAAGTATCAAAAAACTTATCTGTCAGAGAGAGAGAAGATGGAGCAGCTCGGGTCGCATTTCAAGAGGCTGTAATAGCTACAACAAACAGGGGATCGGGAGAAAGTTCTAATTTTTCCATTTCGGAACAGACCCGAGGTAATATTTTGTTGAAAGAATGGGAACACAACATATCAGAAGGTAAACTGCAAGCCAAGAAGGTAAGGAAATCCTGTGAAGAGGCTTTCGGTTCTATAGATGGAAATCTGTTAGGAATTGATAGCGAGCATAATGCTGAGACGCTGAGCCAATTGAATATGTCGAAACTCTCGCTTGATATAAATGAGAAATAAGAAAGAGATTTGACCGAAGTCTCACAAGTAACTATAGCAGACATAGTTCAAATAGATAAATGGGTTATTAAACCAAGTGTGCAATTGTGCGCTATTGACACTCTGGACCGATAGATGGAAGAAAGGTTGCCGCAAATAGTCAAAGATTGTTACGTTTTTGAGGCCAATTTTCAAGCGAAACCTTCAAGGTTGATATCTCGTCTGGTGGAAAAATGTGTCACTTGTAAAGAGCATGCGAGAGGACATGCTTCTGGTACCAAATAAAGACATAAGATAAATAAATGAAATGATTGATCTCCTTCTCGTTGTAACTGAAAATCCTGGAACGATTGAGATTCCATCATATGTAAATTTGTATAAATATACAATAGAAGGAAGAAAAAAAGGCTGGACCTTTTTGGGTCGATTGTAATAGATATTTTCCTCCCTCGAGAGTTAATATAAAGCAAATCCAAATATTCTCGATTCCGTCACAACTGTGTTATGAGTTTGTTTCCTTGTATTTCATATCTAATTTCATTTCATATATGTATATGATGAATGCTTTGCTATAATTTAATACAACCTCTACTATAGTGAATAAATTTTAGTTTTATATATTGTTTACCGTTTTTCCTCTGTACCGGCTATCAGCAGGTATAAGACCAGTGAACATTTTAGATTTCTATATATATTTTATGCTTCATCGGGTTATTTCTTTATCTTTTTCT